>CAKNXH010060490.1:251622-273578 GCA_932178445.1 Andricus quercusramuli
CATGAAACTAGAGATACAGAACAAGAATGTGATGTTTTTAAAAACAACGTAAAATCAGAAATTCTGAGGTATGGTGAAAGCAAAATTTTCAATTCCGATCAAAGTGGCTTTAATTTAGAATAACACAGTGGAAGAACTTTGAGCTTTAAAGGAACAAAAACTGTGGAAAATGTTGTTCAATCGGTTTCCTCCACCACGCATAGCTATACGATTCAGCCAACCATATCTGCCGATGAAAGATTACTTTCACCCCTTTTTCTAGTTTTAAAGGAACTATCCGGACAATTTGGACCAAGAGTAAGCCAAGGGCTTTTTGAGGCAAACAATATTTATTTGCAGGCCTCTAAATCCGGTAAACTTTCTTCAGAATTACTGCAAATGTGGCATCAAGATGTATTTTTCCCTAACGTAAGAGAAAATTCTGTGTTATTGTTGGATTCATGGAGTGGCCAGTGTGAACAAACCGTGCAAACTGCTATACCGGAAGGTAAAACCCTCTTACTGAAAACTATTCCAAAAGGCACAAATGGGAAAATTCAGCCCTTGGATGTGTTTGGGTTTAGAATCTGGAAGAATTTCGTACGAAAAATCTCTGAAACTTCTATTCTTTTGAGGTCTGATGTTAACTTGCATATTAGAAATAACATTATAAAATTACAGTCCCTCACACATAATCAATTGTCTTCACCTAGATTTATTAACGTATTCAAATATTCTTGGTATAAAAGCGGATATATAGAAAATAAACCTCCACATTTTGATAACCCTGTAGACTTTTGCTTCAAGGAAGATATTGACCCTTTTTGTGATATTTGCGGTGATGTTGCAGTAATAACATGTGCATGGTGCAAGAAGAGATTGTGCTTAAAACACTTCTTCGAAGAATATCATTACTGTGAAAACTTGGTGCCTTAAAAATCGAATAATATTGTTTCCTTTTAACTAATCTTTCGTTATTTAAAACAATTTTAGATTAAAATTAGAATTAGATTAGAATTTTATGCGCAATTTTGCAAATGGTCAAATTAACACACACTCATCATATCACACATTTATTTTTTATTTCGTAGAAGATATATTGTAAGTCGAAAGCCTTGAGCAATAAGGGTTAGAGGGACGATATGCGAAAGGGTACGTGCATGTGTGTACAATTTTCAATGGAAATATGTACGTGCCTGAACCTAAATAAAAATTCTTTAAACAGTTCTGTTATATATGTATTGTCATTAAAATCGCCTGCTAAACAAAACATAAAAAAATTTTGAGGGGTAGTTTTCACATAACAAGGGTTTATTAATATAAGAACATGTGCCATCGTTAAAAAATAACTAGTTATATCATTATTGATTGTCCAAACTAAATATTTTAATCCATTACTTACAAAAATGTCATATTAATAACTAAATTTTTTATTTATTGAGAATGCTAAAGGGGTGGATGGCACATAATTTAGGGGTTATTTCGAATAAGACTGATAATTTTTAATAGAATTAATTATCAAAACTAGATGTTTGCAGCAACAAAGTCCAAAATCTTAAACTATGTGTCATATGGCGAAGCATCCTATAGGGGTAGATTTTTTGAATTATGATACTTTAGGGGGTAAGTATTTTCAAAACTCAAGATAATATTATAATATAGAATAAATTAGAACAATTTTGCGCAAAAACAAGAAAGAAAAAACAATGATACCTCTTAAAACAGTAAAAGTATAAAAAATATAGAAGGGGTGATTTCCACCCCTAAATATGAACGATTGCCCAAAAAATAAATTTTTTTTTGTATAGTCTGGGATCCTCTTTACACCTGCAAAATTACAAAAAAATCGGCGTCGGACACCAACCTAACCCCCCTTGTCAGTAAGGACCACTTCTCTACCGCGCAAGCGATAGTAATGGCTGTAAGATCGTCGCGGCACGAGTCTCCAAGGAATGTCATAAAAAAATCATTCCTTACCTTAGGGGTGATTATGCTAATTCTTACAATTAGGATTCGACTGGTGACTGAGCCAAGTCAAGAAGTGAACTGGTGCGAGTTAGTATACCAAGCAAAAAAATTGTAGACAAACATGCTGGGATTTTTACGGGTAGGAGAGTTGGTTGGATAATACAAGAATGCAAAATGGAATGAGGAAAAGTGTGAGCAAGTCAAGATACATGGTACTTTACGGAATATTCAGCGCTTATTTAGAGGGTGAGTGAAAGAAGAAAAATTTTATACACGAGAGCAAGAAAAATTAAAAAGATTTAGTGGAAAGGGTTAGAGGCGTCAGCGACAAACAGGACCTTGGCGACGATAGCACATTCACGCGCAATAAAGAAAAAAAAAACAGAAAATCTAGCTTTTAAGATAACGATAGCGGAATTTACATTAATTTGACGGCAGCAAACTGACGTGTAAAATAGCGTTAGCGAAATTTATAGTTCTTTGCCGGCAGACAAACCAAGGCTTAAAATAACGATAGCGGAATATATGTTGATTTGACCGCAGCAAAACTAAGGTCCTGAAAGAATTTAAGTTTCAATAATAAGGCACTCTCGTTTGATAGCGGTGTAGTTGCATTATGCTGGTATTAGGCCTCGGTTGGCATACGCGATAACTCTTTCTACCCCTTCTATCGTTTGGGTTAAAACCGCTCCCAAACCCGTGGAACTAGCGTCGGTTTGTAGTGCAAACTCTTTAGAAAAATCAGGGCGAGCTAACATGGGGTTGGTAGCCAAATAGGAGCGTATATTTTCAAAAGCAATTTGTTGCTCCTCTTCCCAGAGGCAAGGTTGGTTCCTCCGAAGAAGAAGAGTCAAATGTGCAACGGTAGTAGCGAAATCAGGAATAAAACGGCGGTACTAGGAGGCCATATCTAGGAATTGTCTAACTTTGTGAGCTTTGGGAGCGACAGAACTCACACTTTTCACGATTGATAGTGAGGTTGCCCTTCTTGAGTTTGGTTAGTACTCGACCCATATCCGTTCCATATCTGGGGTAATTATACAGTGCAGCAGCCTCTGAAAGGTAGCAGGGTCGTTGGTTAGGCCATAGGGCATTCGGGTGAATTGTAGTAAACCCAAGCCTGGTACGGTGAAAGCTGTGAGCTTGCGACTCTTCACATCGAGAGGGACCTTGTGGTAGGCTTGACTCAGGTCAAGGATGGATATATCGCTCGCACATCTGAGCTTATCCAGTATTCCGTTCATGTAAGGGAGGGGATAGGCATCTTTTTTCGTTACTGCATTTAATTTACAAATATCCATACTAAATCGATAGCTTCCGTTGGGTTTGTGGGTCATCATGATTGGTGAGAACCAGTCGCTAGTGGATGGTTCTACTATACCGTTTTTTAAATATTCTTTAGCTACCTGCACTGTAGCCTCGTGAATTTTCGGCAACGTTAAGCGATAGCGTCCCAGTAACAAGGAGTTAATTGGAACGCATTGGAACGTTTCAATGCGTTTTAATTGCATTTTTTTCTGAATGCTTATTACTGCGCAAGGCGCAATGAAACGCATTAAAATGAAAACTTAAAATGAACAGCATTAAAGGGCATTGGCATGAATGTAAAGTTAATGAAAGGGCATTTAATGGCATTGAAATAAAGGAAACTGAGTATATGCTCCATAACGGAATTAATATTTATGCGCTTCAATGCGAAACGGTGGAATTTACGAAATAAGAATTTACAGAAGCACGCATTTTTAAACTTTTATTTTAAAACACATCGTATTATAATGCTTCTTGGTTTATCGTACATAAATTGTTCTGTTTTTGTACTGAAGATTGTGATGCTAAAAATTAATTTAAACAAACTAAGTTTGATATTATTTTTTGCATTTCAACATAACACTTCCTATTTCATAGTACAAACATTATTGTACTGAACGTATGAAGAAAGATTTAAGTACTTAAAACTAATCTAAGCAAACATCACTGGATTTTTGGTATAGTGTTACAATTAGAGAGCGGATTAGAGCCACTCTGAAGTTAGCTGTCGAGCGCCGCTCGGCTCTCACACGCGGAGAGCCACGACTAGACCATCATTTGTTCTTGATAATTTCGAATTGAAAGCCTTTGAAATTTAAGAAAAATTATGAAATGATTTTGAATTTTAAATGTTCCAGTTTGAAATATTGTAGATAGGTAAAATTTTGAAAAATTACGATATTTCGAATGGAATTGAATTTGTGTCATTTGCGAATAAAAGAGTTTAAAATTTGTTAATTTCAAATTGAAATTGAATTCAATTACGAAGGAATTTTAATTATTTCCAATTCCAAGCGTTCAGAATTTAACAATTTTACTTTGGATTCAAGAATCTCGAAATTGAATGATTTCAGATTAAAATTTCGAAAGAGGACAATTTCAAAACGTTGAAAATTGAATATTTTTCAATTAGAATTTTCAGAAATAGATCATGTAAAATTCAAAGGAATGAAAACTATGATTGATCAATAAAAGCATTCAAAATGGAATGATCCAAAGTGAAAACGTTTGATTTTTTATAAATGTAAATGAGAAGCGATTAAAATTTTACAATTAGAAACTGAAAACTAAATTGAATATTTCAAAGTAAAAGCTTCTGAAGTTCTAGAAATCTAAATTTTTATTCAATTTAAGAAATTATGATTTAACATAAAAATTTATCACACAAATTTAAATATAAAATCAAAAAATAATTTCACCTTTATTTTCAGCGTTCAAAATGGAAAAAGTTTCAATTATAGACCCTGTAGAACTGAATCGTTATAAAAAACATTCAGAATAAAAAGTAATTTCAAATAAAAAATATTACATAAAAAATGAAAAAATGTATACTACAAAAACTTAAACAAATTTTAAAAGTAAAAAAAAAATTTAGTCACGAAGAATTTTGATATAAAAACTTTTTTGTATTCAAACCAATTCCAATTTTATTTTAAAATATTTCAAAATTGAAAATTTTCATATTAAAAGCCTTGATCCATATGTATCCATCAATTATCTTGCAACCTTATCCCTTTCTATCAATCTGAATCCATCCCGTTCTATAACATTTTTATCCCTTTCTATCTATTAATTTCTATCCATCTGAATCCATGCCGTTCTGCAACATTCTTATCCCTTCCTATCTATTAATTTCTATCCATCTGAATCTATCCCGTTCTGTAATATTCTTATCCCTTTCTGTCCATCTGAATCCATCCCATTCTATAACATTCTTATCCTTTTCTGTACGTTAAAATCTATCCATCTGAATCCATCCCATTCTTTAATATTCTTATCCGTTTCTATCCACGATTATTGCTATACATTCTATCCACTTGAATCCATGCCGAGAATGATTACATATATTTTATCCATTTTTATACTAAAAAGACGCTTCTTTTAAAAAGTATAAAAATGGTTAAATATAACACTATTTTTCTTCTGGGCACAAATTTCAATGGATGTAAAATATTAGCTCTAGTTTTTGTTTCAGTTTAAGTCCGTTTTTGATTTATGCCCATCTTATAAAGAAACCTTTCAAAGTATCCGCCTCAGATTTTCTTCAAAATATATGTTTAGAACCCAGGCGACACGTGTTTTTTTAACTGTGGAAAAAAACAATTATCGCTTATTTTTGGATGCCCTGAAAAATGTATAAATTTAAGGAAAATCAGAGGCGGACGTCCATGTCAGTCATTCATTCTGACTTATCATTCTCGTTCTAAGACTAAAGATGCTGGGATTAATCTAGCGCTGAGCCTAAAAACATAGTTAAACTCTAACAAAAACTAGATCTTTTGCTTAATAGGGCTTCTCTCACAGAAATCTGGCCAGAAATACTATACTTCATCCCCAGTCGAAGTTAGTTCATGTTGGTTCCACTGTCGCTGGCATCATCCTATTGTGAAAAAATTGATTAGTATTTACATCCATTTCCATAATATACTCAAATAATAATAGTAATAAACTTATTTTTTAAACATTATTAACACATAAATTGTTACTTTAAATTTACTAATTTACAAATATTTTATTTTTTCTAAATTTCTGGAATATTATTTTACCGATAAATCAAAGGAACTGGTTTTCTCTACTGCATCCATGGAGGTTTGTTTGGACTGTCTTTCACTGGTGTCAAGTATCTCCTGATCATTAATTTTCCGATCATTATCTTCTTCAGAAAATGCATCAATATCGATAAAGTGCGATTCCTGTGCACTGCAGTCACGTTCTGTTGATTCTTCAAGTGAATTTTGCCTGCATTCGTTTTCTTTATTACCTGTGGATACATCATTCTCATTTTCCGCAGAGATAATTGTAGGATCCAAAGGATCTTCTGTCATTTCTTCGTTATTCTCATTTTCGTTGTCGCTGCTCTGTACTGTAATTCAACGTAAAAAACACATGAGGATAAATTAAACTTATTTGTGAGAAAAGAAAATAAGTTTGTATTATATTAACTGTAAAGGCACAAATCTTAGCCGAATTAAGTGAAACTCAAATTGTGGTATTTTTTAATTATTGGAAAAGTATTTATATTCTTATCAAACTTAGTTAATATGATTCCAGTATTTACCTATTTTTTTCTTACAATGCACTCCTCTCAATTGTGTGATATACCTGCTTAAAATGTTAGGAGCATCATTTCTGACGGTTTGAATGATGGCAGAATCATAGGGACGTGAACACTTGGAAGCCCAGTATTGAAAAGCATCTGAAAATGAAGTGAAATTCATTACATCAACTTTAATGACTAATAAATATTCCAAATGAAGCTTTGAAAAAGAATGCTTCACAATTAGTAGTGTTTATAATTCTACGCATAAACATTAAAGACATATATGTAAGTATACCCTGTATCGCTTGGATAATTTGTGCATTTAGGCGTGGTCTCGCCTGTGGATTTGTTTTTCGATTTCGGTTCGAAGTCTTTCCGCAAACCGAGCTTTGTAAAAGAGTGTTTAAGCCAAAAGTAGCTCGAGCCAGACATTTTACAAACATTTTCGGTGAGGAAGCTTCCAAGGATACAGCGTCATATTTTGCTTTAGATATCCAAACTTTCATTCCCAAATGTATCTGAAACAGCATTACCGTTAAGGATTTTATTATTCAAATAAGGTAAAATAAAAAAGTATAAAGCATATCACCTTGTCCTTCCTAATTGCGCCCACTTTCTCGAAGGTCTCTTTACCATTGGCATTAGCGGTTTCTTGTTCTATATCTTTAATACTTTCTCAAAGTAATTACAAATCATAAAAAAGTAATTATGAAAGCCTACTACTTTGCTTTGCTAATTCAAGGTGAGATTGAGGTTAAGAGTTATCCAAAACTGCGTTAAACAACAGTTACTTCAGAAATATTAAGGTGATTATAAGAATGTTTCAATCAGATTATAAGAATGTCTAAAAATTGAAAAATGAAGACTGATGAAGCGTCTTATTTTCGTTAATATAATTGTTTAACTTATTTTGATCCACGTACTGTCCATCGCATCCAGCCTCGACAATAATTTATTTTGAAGAGCTTCATTAAGTTTCGTTAACATCTCTATTTTATCAACTTTCTCTCTTAGTGTCTCATTTTTATGAGCTAACTCAGCTTCTAAATTCTTAATGTGTTCGCTCAGTTTTTTCTCGCTTGCCTCAAAACCACGCCCCTGGGATAGCTTTTTTGGGGAAATGAACACCTTTTCATTTGAGGAAATTTTCAATCTTCTTTCGCCGATCTAAAAATAAGACCCCGGTAATTGTAGACAATGATAGAAATACTTGCATGTAAATATATGTAATCAGAATAAAATCGGTAAAAAAGTGATAGAAGAAAAATTGAAAGATCAGGGTGGAGACTCGGCGGACGTTTTCAAATTCCCAGTTTTTTCCGGTCGAGTTTTTGAAACTAAAAGTAACATATTTATATTTACCGCGAAATGCAAAGATTTATTTTGATTAATGATTTTCATTCTAAACATCCTGTAACAAAATAGAGCAAAAAATTGCAAAAAGTTTTTTTTATAGTGGAAAAGATAAAAATTCAGTCTGTCATATATAGTAATAGTATTGGGATGAAGTTATTAGTCTGAAGAACTTATTTTATTCTATTCTTTTAGATTTATTAATGTATTACGAATATCGAAAAAAGTTCACAAAACCATTTTATTTTTATTTCCTTACTAATAGAAATGTACCGGACGTTGCTCGATATTTTAAGATATTTTAAGGAATTTCTTTTGATTTTAAGGAAATTCAAGGAATTTTAAGGGATTTCAAGAGATTTTGAAGAAAATGAATGGATTTTAAAAAGAGTTCAAAACAGTTTAATTAAGCATTTTCAACAGTTTTCACAAGATTTCAAGACAATGATTGTAAGGAATTTCAATGGATTTCAAATAATTCAAGAGAGTTTAAGGATTTTCAAGAGATTTCAAGACATTTTAAATGCTTTTAAGAAATTTCAAGAATTTGATTCTAATTTGGAGATAATCAAATGAACTCCCTTAAAATTACTTGAAATTCTTTGAAATGTTTTAAATATCCTATTAATGTCCTAAAATCGTTTAAAATATTTCAAAATCCCTTGGAGTTCATTAAAATCTCTTGAAATCTTCTTAAATTCCTTCAAATTTGTTAAAATATCTTGAAATCCTGTAAAATCTCTTTAGAATTCCTTTAAATTTAATGAAATCTCTTCAAATCCCGGACAACGCCGGGTAAATTTCTGCAAGTAAATAATTAAAAATTTTGGGTTTTGGGAAATTTGGAAATATTTTTTGCGTTTTTACATTCCATTCAATGAAAAAAAAATCTTCAGACTATACGTTTGAAACTTCAAACCAATTCATATAGTGCAGATAATTATTAAAAGAATGAATAATTGAGTTTTACTGCGATCAGAAGTAAACTCTGGGTATTTTTATTAAATTCCCGGTCATATCCCGGTTTCCCGGTCATGTCGCTACCCAGAAAATTTTAAAGTAGTATAGGTCAGCATGTTTTCAATCACCTCGTCGTCGGACAAATTTTCAGTCTCAGAGTCTGCTGGTTCAGGAAAATCATCATCGCCCTCCTTCAATAAAACTTTTCTGGAAGGAGAGTAAGATTCGCGTAATTTGCGCATCTTGTTTTTAACAAACTCCGACTTATTTACTTCTGAGGGTCTAAAAACTCGCTTCGACGAAATTTTCGTCATCAAATTTCGAGAACTAGGCTTTGTAACACATTCCGAATCAGATTCTGAGGATGATGGAGGATTGACTTTCGATAATGGTGGATGCCGCAGTCTTTCCTTATCCATTCTCATAATTGCTTCTTTTTTCGTTTCTGCGTCAAGTGATTAAAAATTAAAGCTTTCGAAGTTGCAGTTTTTTAACAATATTCCAAATTACACTACAACTATCAAACATTTTACATTATGTCAAAGTAAAATATTAAAAATTGTAAAATTTCATTAATTTGAAAAAATTGACTTAAGCATTATCTAAATTAGAATTCGAACCTTCAGAAGTTAGAGTAGTAGAAAATCAATTAAAATATATCTTTTCAGGCAGTCGTTAATTTTGAAAATTTTTATTTCAAAGCTTGGTAGCTTAAAAAATGTCCTGAGCATAAAAAAAATTATTCAATATCTTAAATTGAACCTAAATATTTACAAACTCGAAGGGTTATGGAATATTGAATAATTATTTATATTAAGTGTATAATTAAACATTTTAAATATGCACAAGTGAGCAATTTTACAATTTATGGTTAAAAATATTTAACATTTCAAAACTATAATATGATTGTAAAATTTGAGATCTTTATTACAACTGGACCATTGATTTTTTTTAATATCACTTTTTATAAAAATACGTACGTCCAACATTTAAAGTGATGATCAATCAGGTTTTATAGATTAAAACTGTATTTTTTTCATTTTATTCGTAAAATGTTAGATTTAAATATTCTTTCGGTTTGTACATCATTTTATTTTTAAAATATACAGAGGAAAAAATATCTAATATAAATATTTTTTGTATGAAAATCTTCAGAAAAAAATTCATATTCTTATGTTTTTCTGTAAGTTTTTATACAAAAAGTATTTCAATTGGATATTTTTATCCTGTGATTTTCTATTTTGAAAGTAAACTGCTGCACATAAAGCGAAAAAATATTTGAATCGAACATTTTACGAATAAAATGAATAGAGTTGTGAGGTTAGGTTATTTAACCAAAAACCATAAATAATCATTTATAAGTTTATCTATCATAAAAATAAAACTGCGGTATTTATCCTTATAAATCGAAATCCGCAATAAATACATGTGACTCTCGGTGCCGGCTTTGTATATTTTATTTATAAATTACACGACTTTAATTGTATAATTGAATCGGTGAATGTTAAAGGGGCAGTAGTCCAAGAAAGCTGACTTTTGCAAAAACGAAAAAAACTGTCCCGTTCCGAAAATATTGGCAAATTGCTAAATTAGGCCTTAAGCATTTGTGGAACCAGTGGTCAGAGAGATATTTGAAGAGGAAAGAGAATTTTAATACAATTTCCCTATTTTACAGAATTTTTTAAAGGTGGTGGACGACTGCCCTTTTAACATGCTACAACAAAAGCAAGTCTTTTTGCGTTGGTTTTTTCGATAAATTGTTGAAAAGCCAAGGTTGTTATGACAAACAATCATTTTTCATGTGAAACTGAATTAATCCAGTCTTTAATCACTGTCTATATCTTGTTGGCCTTCCCGAGTGGGCCATCGGAAGGCGATTTCCTCAAAGAGTATTCTGGATTCCCCTGGAATGTAATCCAGCATTTCTTTCAGGTCTTCGAGTTTTTTGGGTTGAATGGGGACTTTTCCCGTGGGGTAAGAAGCCTCGGTAGGTAGACGAACAGTGTCTCTGAACATTTTCTTCGTTTTTTTTCTTGGACTACTGCCCTTTTAACATGCTAACCTCGGAAACTCATACTTTCCAACCGCCTCTATGCCTCTACAATGTGGTAGACAGCGGCCCTTATAGCATGAAACGATGTGGCTGCACATATAAAACCCGAAAATGTAAAAAAACGAAAATCGATAAAAATGGACAACTGCCCCTTTATCATTCACCGATTCAATTATACTTACTTGTTATAAAGAGAATTAGTGCAGCACACTTTCCTTTTGTGCTTTTTCCGCATTTAATATAATAAGTTTTTTTCGGATCATAATTTTCAGGATCAAACTTGTTACTCAAAACAGCACACGTGTTTATAATTTTATACATTTTATTTCTTGAAAGAGTATATAATTACAAAAACTCTATGACCGACAGACCGAGCATTTAATGAAAAATGAGAAAATACTTTAGAGGTAAAGTGATCGCACATTTATCACCGGCACAATCCAAGCGTCTCTCGTAAAGTCACAGACACAGTGATCCCACGTTGTATTTAGGCGCCGCCATGTTGACAATAGGGACAAAGAAAAGGTCCAAAATTTTCAAATTCTTCTTTCGCGCTGAAACACCGAACATGACCGAAAAATATTGAAGAAGATCGAAGATTTAAGTGGACAAGTGAACAGCTGATCTCCTGTAAACCTTATAGTATATGTTAGTGTATATTTCTTGTATGCTCATAAGAAATTTGTTTTATTTATCATCGCAATTCAAACATATACGGCAATGAGCAGCTAAAATAAAAAAAAGCTCCAGCTGATGGAAGTATACTATAAGGAAACGACAAAATAAAATGATCCTGGATGCCAATTATAATCCGATGGATGTGCACCCGAGTACTCGAACAAGGTGGAAGAAAAAACTTGGGAAATTTCAAGGTGAGTAAAAAAGTGGTAAAACTGCCTATATAATTAGCATACATATAACCAAGTATCGGATTTTTTGTTTTTGTTTGGAAAATAAACTCCACAATAAAAAAATCTACACAGTTAATTTTTTAAGCTTTAAAAAAAGTTAAAATCTACAAACTTGGCTGTGTCAAACTTTTTACCCTTGATTTTGTACAAAGTGAAAATATTTGTTTGGGCTACAATTAACTATACAAAATTAAATTATGTACGTGAATGTTCTGCATAAGTTAATTCAATGATTGTGATATGAAATTAAAATTTTTTTAAATCTAAATAAATAGTTGCTATACAGAATAATGCAACATAATTAAAAAGACATTTTTTCTGATATACCAGAAGTTTTGAACGTTCAAATGAATGAAATAATATTTCTTCCCAATTCTATTTTATCTAGAAATAAATATTGTTCCAACCAAAATTAACAATAGACATTACAATTTTCTTTCATACAGAACTATTTTCAATGCAAATGAATCAATATTTTTAAACTGTTTCTAGTTTAAAATAAAATCACTAAAAAATTCGTTCATTTGAACGTTCAGAACTTTTCAGTCATTTTTTTCTGAAGAATTTTGTAACATTGTATAAAATAAAATTGTGTACAGTTTTTTAAATTTACATAATAAAACAATCATGATATTGGCTTTTGCAGAGTATTCTCGTTCAGAATTTAATTTTTTAGAATTAATTTTAGCAGAAATAAATTTTATTTTTACTTTGGCAGAGGAGACTAACCAAAAATACCGAATTATAAATGTCCGAACTTCAAAATTTCAGAATTAATTATTACATTGTTACATTCAAATTTACAGTTTAATTTCGCTTCTGATATATCGAGGAATATGTAATTAATTATTATAAATATTTAATCGTTAATTCATGGAATTATATAAATAAAATAAAATTTTGGCGAATTTAAATTTTAGGAATTTAATAATTTGATATTTTTATGAGTTATTAATTGAATGTATAATTGGGAAATTATGAAATTGAGGCATTTATAATTCGGTATTTTTATTTTTCGTCTATTCCCAGGAAAAAAGACCCATTCAAAAGGCGACTCTATGAATTGCGTATCTGTCATTTGCAGATTGAGATTTTTAAAACTGAATTGGTTTGCGACTAAGTGAATCGGTCAGTTTATCGAATCGTTTTGAATCTGCAATGTACTACAATGCCCATTTCAAGCAAAGTCATATTGCATCGGTTTACTTCTTTTTGAATGAGACCGATTTTTGTCATGTTAGGCTGCCATATTTCACATGATTTTTAAAATTTATAAATTATTGATAGATTGAGAAAAATCATACGCAAGGCTACTAGATTCCTTGAGCTATTTTAGTTCTAGAGAATGTGAAGGCTTTTGTGGCTTATAAGTCTGTCAAAAAAATAATAATTAGTAAAATTCTGTTAAAAACCAATCGGCCGCAATCTGGAATTCCAGTGACAGATACGCTATTCAAACGACTTCGAAACCCATTCAAAGCAAGTGAATGGATTTTTGTTTCCTGGGTTTATAATCGATATTTAATTTTTCGGTATTTTTGGTTAGTCCGAATTTCGTGTCGAGTTTTGGAAGTATTAATTACAAAATTATTCTCTGCAGGGTTTACAGAAATTCCTAAAATTTAAAGGAATTGAAGAAATCTTATTTTTGCTTTGTGGTTGAAGAAAATTTGTTTGGGTCAAAGAAGCTTTCGTTTAAATCAAGTCAACTTTTTTTGGATCACTTTTTTAAAAGAATGTGATCAAATTTCCTACTTCAAATCAAGAAACAAATTCTTTTGAATTCGAATAAAACTTTTTTCTGGGTTCTTCAAATTTTGATAAATGAAATAGAGATTCTAGTAAAAGCATTAATTGCAAACTTTACTCGGATTTTTTCCCCGATATCCCGAATTTCCGTATGAATAAGCAAATATCTTGCAATTTTTATTGCTGAAAAGGGAATATATTTGTACGCTCTGCCAATTTTATACTTTTTGAGATTCAATTCTGCACTTATTCCATTGCTTCGTGACATTTTTAATTGCCACAAATACTTTTTATTTCTCTAATTGCTAATCGCGTTATCTTATTTCGTCAATATTATATGTGTGTGTATCGAATATACTTTCAACTAAGAAACACCTTTTTTTTTGCATATTCAACTACATCAGCAAGTCAGAAGGGCAATGGACTACAGCTGGAAGAAAAACAAACTTCGTTTACTTCATCGTTAACGTTTATGGATGTTGACATAGATTCTGTTATCCCGGAATCATCGGAGACAGTAGATAAGGACAACGACCATTGTACAACAGAAAGTATGGAATTGCAGAAAGAAGAAAATGTATGTGATGGCTCACCTATTGAAATTGAATGCCATAATCTACAATCCTTATTTAACTCCAATTTTTCGATTGATGTAAGCAGTGACAGCGAATTGGAAGAATACGAAGATTGTTGTGACGATAACGAGGAAAACGCTTTTCAAAATGCAGAAACGTCTTCCAATTTGAAAGCTATGAATCACGTGATAATGTTTCCTGAAGCTCAACTATCAATTCGTGACGTATCCCTTATGGTAATGGCTTATAGTATACGTTTCCATTCTACGTATGAGGCCAGAGATGCACTTTTTGAAATGTGCAAAGCTTTCGCTGGACCAACATTACAAGAATGGAATACGAGTAAATATGTTATTAATCAGCTCTATGATCCACCCGATGATGTAGTTCTTTTGTGTTTTCTATGCACTAAATGTTTCAACCCGTTGCTGCCTCCTACTTCTAAACGAAACTTCAAAAAATGCCACGTAAAATGTACGTGCGGCTTAGAATATGACTTAAGTACAGAGTCTTCGAATTATATAATTTCAATTGATTTAAAATATCAAATGGAGGTATTGTTGAAAGACGAAGAAATTAAAAATGCATTATTGATGGGTATTGCTGGTTTCAAACGCCGTGAAAATAACTCAGGAAATATTAAAGACGTTTATTATGGTCAATTAGGGGAGACCTCCCTACAGTGGATAGCAAAAATTGGTAGAGTTCAGTAAACACAAAATAGGATGTATATTATAGAGCTGTTCTGACACAAATGAAGCTGATATATTCACCCATGTGATGAGATATCAGTAAAAATCAATTCGTTAGCGAATAAAAAGCTATTGATATTATTTTGAGGTGGTAAAATTTTGTCCAGTGTTGGCTGGTTCGCCCTACAGTGGACATTCGATTCTACACCGCGAATCAGAATAGAAAGATGTTTTTATGCGTACCCCTAAATTATATTTTATACCGACGCTAGTATCAGAACAAAGAAAAATGTGATATAATTTCGATTCTGCATAAAATTAGCAAAAATATAATGTCAGTTATTTCGCTCATATTTCACAACACGCCTTTCAGTGGACAGGTCCGGTGGGGTTAGGATTGCCACCAATCTTGCCATGTCAAAAGTACCTAGAAAATACCTACACAGAGATTGGGCATGGTGAGGTTATTTCTACTTGCGGGAAATTCAAAATTACTCTCAATTACATTACGCTGCAGCTATGTTCAAAGTATCAGCTGATTCTGTCTTCTGCTGTTTCAGTATCAACCTATGAGTGCAAATTATCTAAAACTTTTAACCGAAAATCCGCTGTAGGCATGACACTGGTATCCATAGTAGGAAAATGAGAGCTTCAAGGATTATATTTATAATAATTTTCTTACATAGAACGTAAGATTCTAGGGTGAAAAATATTATGGTTTAATGACCAAGGAACATATATTAATAAAAAAAATCATTCTGAAAAGATTTAGATACTTGGAAAAAATTACTAAAGTGGAGGACAAAGTTTCTTGGTCATGTCAAAAATAGTTTTTTATACTTTTCTCTTTTATTATAATTAGGTATAACATGAAATTCTGTCTTCTGATGCATTTTTATCAACTTAAATCATACCAAATGCGCAAATTAGGTTTACTTTAGGCATTTCGCTTTTATTTACAAATGTCCACTGTAGGAAGCTATCCACTGTAGGGAGGTTTCCCCTATACAAAGAAATTCAGAAAAAATACTCGGATGCGTCTTACCTTGCCACATACAATTTCTCTACGGATGGTGCTCCGTTGTGCAACAGTGTTACGAGATCTTTCTGGCCAATACAGCTCATTATAAATGAATTGCCTCCTAAACTTCGGTTCAAGTATCCACTTTTGGCTGGGCTTAGCATTGATAAAAAAGAACCATCGGCACAATTTATGAACTCATTCTCAAAACACTTTGTCACTCAATCAAATTTATCAGCAGAAGAGGGCATTGAAATCACCGACAAAAATGGAATGCTTGTAAGATTGACAATAGTTCTTGTGTGTAGTCCAGTAGACTCTGTAGCCCGACCTATTTTGCAAAATAGAATCCAATACAATGGATTTTTTGGTTGCAGTTGGTGTTATAACAAATGCTTGTATGCTGATGGTGCGATGCGTTATCCTTTAAAAAGTGAGGATGATGCTTTAAGGACTGACGAAAGTATAGAAATGATTTAAATAACGTAAAAATGACTGAATTCCCAATAGTCAATGGAGTGAAAGGTTTTTCGGTGCTACTAACACTTTTGGCTTTTGACATGGTGTGTCAAAAAATGTTTGGTAACAGCATTATGACCTTTGATGTACACAGTTTGTTACATCTAGCTGAATCTGTCCGAAGGACAGGACCACTATGGGCCAACTGTACGTTTCCATTTGAAAATGCTATTTTTTATTTGAAACGAGCAATCACTGGACCAAAAGGTACCTATTATCAAATAGCAAAGAAGACACTACAGAGGCTTACATTTCATATTACACTTGCCAAAAACTAACATCATCTGAAGTGTGCAAGGATTATTGCGATAAATCATGTTCCTATCCTGACTGTAAGGATGCTATCAAGGCAACTGATGGTAGTGTACTTCTTGGATTTATTAGAGTGACTGAAGATGGCACACAAGTATTTAATCGGTGCCTGTATAAATTAACAGTACTTCACAGCACAAAGTACAGTAGACCTAACAAGACTAAAGACACCGTTGTTACACTCGAATCTGAAGAAATAGGTGAAATCCAGGATTTTAAATACATCAATGGCAAGACCTACGTTACCTTAAGTTTATTTAGTTGTTCCAGACGCACTGATATCCGTTTCTCACATAAAGAAGTTAGTGCGAAACAACGAACTAGTTACAGTTCCTATTACACTTATTTATGAGAAAATGGTATTCATGCAACTGGATGAAGATTCTATTTATGTATCTAGATTACCCAATACTATCGAAATTCAGTAAAGATAATACTTGAAGATGATTTCAACCCGTGCTTTATTTGCAATTTATAAATGAAATTAGTTATCATTGAAAATGTATAATTCTAGCATTTATTGTAATAATATATTGTATGAAGACTTAAAAAAAATCGCACATATAATTGTAATTTTCTTGGGTACATATATATAATTTCCCTTCATGATATAATTTACATTTACCTCCAATAAAAGCTACGCTTATTATTACAAGGATAAATATGGATAGAAAGGTACGGATTGAAAAGGATAGGCTTCCTAGTGGATTGTAAAAAGAATAAAAGAGGATAGAGATGGTTAGATTAAGGATAGATATTGATAAAAAAAGTATGGATTGAAAAGGATAGGCTTTCTAGTAGATTTTTAAAAGGATAGAAAAGAGTAGAGATGATTAGATTAAGGATAGACATGGATAGAAAAATAAAGATTGAAATGGATATAAATGGTAATATACATCAAGAGAGATAGAAAGGATTAAAATTATCGTACAAGAATAGATTTGGATAGAAAGGTAAAGATTGAAATGCATAGACTTGGTAATATAATTCAAGAGAGACAGAAAAGGATAGAGATGATCAGATAAAGGATAGATATAGATAGGAAGGTATGGATCGAAAAGGATAGGCTTTCTAGTAGATTTTTGAAAAGGATAGGAAAGGATAGAGATGACTAGATTAAGGATAGACATGGATACAAAGGTAAAGTTTGAAATGGATAGACTTGGTAATATAATTCAAGAGAGATAGAAAAGGATTTTAATTATTATACAAGGATAAGTAAGGATATAAAAGGATAGAGATGATTATATAAAGGATAGAAATGGATAGAAAGTTATGGATTGAAAATGATAGGCTTGGTAATATAATTCACGAGAGATAGAAAAGGATTGAAATTATTATACAAGGATACGCATGGATAGAAAGGTAAAGATTGACGTGGATAGAATTGGTACCGTATTTCAAGAGAGATAGAAAAGGATTGAAATTATTATATAAGGATTGATATGGATAAAAAGTTATGGTTTGACAAGGATAGACTTTCTAATAGATTGTAAAAAAGATAGAAAAGGATAGAGATTATTAGATAAAGGATAGACATGGATACAAATGTAAAAATTTAAATGAATAAACGTGGTAATATTATTCAAGGGAGATAGAAAAGGATTTAAATTATTATATAAGGATTGAGATGATTGAAAGGTATGGACTGAAAAGGATAGGCTTTCTAGTAGATTGTAAAAAAGATAGAACAGGATAAAAAATATTAGATTAAGGATAGCTATGGATAGAAAAGTAGGGATTAAAAAAGATAGGCGAGGCAGTTGATTGCGAAAGGGATAGAAAAAGATTGGCGTGGATAGGCGAAGAATAAGGAAAGATTGCCGTGGATAGGTGGAGGACAGGAAATGATTGGTGAAGATAAACGATTGATACAGAAAGATAGAAAAATAGATTAAAAAAGAGATAGAAATAGATTGGCATGGATAAGGAAGGATACATTTTTCCTTTCTATTTCAATCCTGAAGATTGAAAAAGATTCAAATGGATAGACTTCCTATCTTTTTACTTCCAACAGGGCTATACTATTAAATTTGACATAAACGTAAAGGTGAACGCTTCAAGTATTAGATAAAAATTTAATATGTACCTTTGCATTTTCTTGGAATTCTGATTTTTCCTGAAGATTATTAGTTTTCTTCATACTACTTGATTTTGTAAGTAATACAGATGAAACCACTGTCGGTTTATTATTAAATACCTGAAGAATTTCCGTATTTTCTGGTAGGTCTTCTTTTTCAATCTTTGATTTTGCATTTCCGTGAAATGAAGTTTTCGAATTGCTCTGAACCACATCATTATTGGCGTTCTAAGAAAATAAAATGCGGGTGTCAACATTTGAAGTTTTTTCCTATATATTTCTTATAAGATTTATTATTCTCAAAATTATACTTCTTCTTTCTTTTTGCTTACATCCGCAGTATTCGAGCTGGAATCAGATGGTTCTCTTTGTGCGAGCTTATCTGAAGCATTGGCACCCTTACTTTTTCCTTTATGAGCAATGCTAGTCTGCAAAAAATTAAATATAGTCAATTTAAATATTTGATCAAATACCATGCATTTCTTGATATTTAAAATTTGTTCCTACATATTTCTTACATGCTTTAATACTTTCCAAATTTTACCTTTTCATTCTTGACACTTTTAACTAGAATATTCGCATGTGAAACATGTTTTTTTGTTTCTGGGGCAATGGAAGCATTCTATAAAATAGTATTTTGCATTAAAACATGAGAATTACATAGCAGAGCTCCTCATTTATGATAGATACCTTAGTGTCTACACTTGTCGTGGCTTTCGTACCCCTGATTTTTCCCCCAGGTTTGCTAAACTTGTTCCACTTCTTCTTTCTTTATTAGCAACAACAGTCTGCGGAAACAGATTTATAGAGTGAAATGAAATATTTGATACAATTGAATGCATATGCGACGATATTTAAATTTGTATATTGTATATTTCTCATGATAAATTAAATTCGAGATTATACCTTTTCTTCTGTATAACGCTTACCTGCAGTATTCGAGCTTGATGCAGGCGTTTCGATTTTCGAGACAGTTTGGCTTTCTTTCATCGACAACAATTTTTGTGCTAAAATATCTATTTTGGTCCCACGTGTCTGTACAAATTAAAAATAAATAATAAGAAAAATATGAAACATTAAGATGAATAATTTATTTATTTTTAAACATATTTCTAAACAAAACGCATAGCCCTGCTGGAAGTAAATTTATGGAATCTCTATCCGTTTGAATAATTGAGCTGCAGATCGAATAGTTACATAAAATTAATTCGCCGAGAGTGGAAGGCCCCTGGAGGCTTTCTGAGACATTTTCGAATATAAATTTTTAAATCTGCGTAGCTTTTTTCTGTAGGCAAAAAGTTGTAGCTTTTTTAGGTTTCTAATTAAAGCCAAAACACTGTCTTTTTTTGGAAAATTTGATTTTAATTCGTTTTTCACTTCAACTCGTGCTCAGGCAGTCAGTTTTTGAAATTTTCCAATAATATTTTCAGGAAATATAGTTCGACATGTACTTTGACTGATACAATAAAAGGAATTAAAAATAATTAAAAAAAATGGTTAATAATTTTTCTCTGATGCTTGGCGCATATTGGATTGAATATCTCTAACTTTTTCCATTCATACGTTTCTATCTTTTTGAAATTTTTTACTTTCAGCGGGGAATTTTCTATATTACATTCTACATAAACATTCATAAGTACATCATTTACCTCCCTTTCTTTTTCTTCAATTTCTAAAGCTTCCTTATTATTATCGAGATCCTGATCTTCACTCGCCGAACTCTCGGAAGCACTTAACAGTAAATTATTATTATTAATTATTTTCATTATTATTAGTTTATCATTGAAATCATTATTTTGTTGCTAATCTTAAAATGCCATAAAATAATTGAGACAAAGTAATTTTTATAACTTTATGGAAAAATTAGGAATGCACCACCACTAAATCAAAATAAAAGACTGACGCGTGATTTTCTATTTTTAATTCGATCAAATTTTGTAAAATTTCCAATTCAATAAAAATTTAATTATGGAGAAAAACAAAATGAAGGCCTTTTTTGAGTTCTGAAATCTGAAAATAGCAAAATAGACAATATTTAAATATGTATATAATATTGAAAGAACAATACATTTAAAAAGTTATTTTTCTCGTAAATGGATCAACCAATTTCAAACAATTTTTAACACTTAGCTGACACACCAGGGTCTGAGGAGTCCCAAGCTGGTTTAACTTCAATTTAAGACACTTCATGATTTTAAAAGTGTTCTTATTTTGTTCAAATTTTTCAAAATTTTGTTCCCCCTCAACATTGGTTTCATAGCGAATATAAAATTTAAACAAAATAACCTATAATCTTCCACAATTTCTGACGTTTATAATGATAATTTAACAGTTGTGTCCGTATCAGACCCAACTCAATGCCATGAAGGAGCGTTCACACGTTACGTACCGTTATTTTCGATCTTTTTTACCATCACGTGTCCCTCACACGTGGCGGTGAGAATATGTTCAAGTCAGCTTAAAATATATTCATTACTTTCATATCAAAGTTTAGAAAAAATCGATAAATGTTTGCTATATTTTTGTCAATCTTTCCAAATTACAAAATATTTTAAATCTCTACAAAAACTCTTAAATTCTTGAAGAAATTTTAAGGTGACTTGAATTTTTCTTAAAATTGTGGAAAATCATTGAAAATTTAAAAAACTGCCTCGGATCTGCCAAATTTTTCCGAGATTTTTAAAAATGTTTGGAAACTTTTTTATACTTCCTTTAAAACTTAATTTTTCAAAACAAAAAAATATTTTAATTTTTTTTTAAATTTTACTTAAATTCTTGTATTCTCTTGAAACCTTTCGCAATACTTATAAAGCTTCTTAAGTTTTATCTAAAATCTTTAAAACAGTACATTTTTTTGTGCAAATTTTTTATAATCTTCTTAATTTTAAAATTATTTTAAAAACTTTTGGAATATTCTAAATATGTCTCGAATTTACTCGAATTTTTATCGTGATTGTTCAATCTTGCTGAATTGAAACCTTTTCCTTTAAAATCTTCTACACCCTTTCTTGAAATTTTAAGGAATCATTTGAGATTTTTTACATATCTAATACAATTTTCTCTTAGAATTCATTTTTTAAAATAAGAAATCATTGAAAACTTTTTATGATTATTTTTCTTTTATTCTTATGTTCCCAAAATTCTACATTTTTTTGAAAAAAATCTCAACTTTTGCAAGTATTTAATTATTTTTCAAACTTTTTGAAACTTCGAAAGG
>CAKNXH010060491.1:10817-35226 GCA_932178445.1 Andricus quercusramuli
TTTGAGCCAATGGAAGTAACTTGAAGCCAATAAAATTCACTTTCAGTCCATAACATTTCACATTTATTCAATATAGGTCATCTTGAGTCAATAGCAGTCACTTTTTTCAATATAGGTTACTTTAATTCAACAGAAATCACTTTAAGCCAATGGAAGTAACTTTCGAACAATAAGATTCACTACAGGCAATATAAATTCACATTCACTCAATGAAGGTCATCTTCAGTCAATAGCAGTCTCTTTTTCAATATAATTTACTTAAATTCAAGAGAAATTGCTTCAAGTGAATAGAAGCAACTTGAAATTAATCAAATTCACTTTCAGTCAATAGCAATTCACATTGATTCAACATAGGTTATCCTAAATCAATAGCAGTCACTTTTTTCATTATAATTTACTTAAATTGGACAGCAATCACTTTAAGTCAATAGAATTAACTTTCAGTCAATAAGATTCACTTTCAATCAAGTGCAATCACATTCATTCAATATAGGTCATCTTAAGTCTATAGCAGGTACTTTTTACAATCTAAGTTACTCAAATTCAACAGAAATCACCTTAAGCCAATAGAAGCAACTTGAAGCCAATAAAATTCACTTTTAGTCAATAGCACTCACTTAAATTTAGCATAAGAATATTGAATTTAACATAAGATACTTCAATTCAATAAAATGAACTTGAACTCAATAAAAGTCACTTTTAATCAATAGCAGTGACTTTGAGTCAATAGAAGAAACTTCGTCTCAACAAAAGTCACTTCAAGGAAATTTTTAGTAGGAAAGAAATCAATAAAATTATCTCCAATGCAAAAAAAAATCTAAAAAATTTGATCGAAACAGATAGTACTGACAATAGTAACTGTATTTCAACAGCAATCAGTTCACTTAAAAATAATTCACTTCATTTCAAAAGAAAAAACTTAAAATCAATGGAAATAACTTTGAGTCAATAGCAGTCACTTCGATTTAGCAGAAGTCACTTTTAAATTCAATAGGAGGAACTTCAATTCAATGAAGTGACGGATAAGCAGTCACCTTAAATCAACATCACTCATTTTATGCAAAGAGAAGCTTCTTAACTTCAACATAAGTCACTTTAAATCAATGAAATTTATTAGAATATCTGAACTTATTCTAATTTACAGGAAGTCAGTCGAAACTACTTGAATTTATTTGAAGTCAGTTTAAATATCTGAATTTAATTGAATTCACGTGGAGTCACACGTAGTCACTTGAAATCACTTGAATTCATTTAAAGTCGCTTGAAATAACTTGAATGGAATTTAGTAGTAGTAGTCAACTGTAGTCATTTGAATTCACATGAAGTAACACGAAGTCACATACAGTCATCTGAAATCACTTGAAATCAATTGAAGCCTTCTTAAATATCTTAAGTTACTGGAAATCACTATAATTCACTTGAAATATCTAAAGACATTTCAATTCAGATGGAACTGAATGAAGTTACATGTAGTCACTTAAAATCACTCAAATTTATTTGAAATCACATGAAGTCATTTGAAATCACTTGAAGTCATTTGAAATCACTTGAAATCAATTGAATTAATTTTAAGGTATTTCAAATATCTTAAGTTATTTGAATTCACATTAAGTCCCTTGAAATCCCGTGAATTCATCTTAAGTGACTCAAAATATCTGAAATCATCTAAAAATTCACATAAAATCATATGGAGTCACCTCAAATATCTGAAATCATTTTACTCCACATGAAATCACTTCAATCCATTTAAAGTCACCTAATATATCTAGAATATTTGGAATTCACATGGAAGCACTTGAAATCACTTGAATTCATTTGAAGTCACTTGTAGTATCTGAAATCATTTGAATTCACATGAAATAACTTGATTTCATTTCAAGTCACTTTGAGAATTAAAAATAATTTGAATTCATATTAATTAATTTGATATCACTTAAATTCATTTGAAGTCACTCGAAATATCTGGAATCAGTTAAATTCACATGAAATCACTTGCACTCATTTTGAGTCACTCGAAATATATGACATAATTTGAATTCACAAGAATTCACTTGAAATCACTTGAAGTCACTTGAATATCTGAAATCATTTGAATTCACATGAAAAACTTTTATTCATTTTAAGTCACGTGGAACATTTGAACTAACTTGGATTCGCATGAATAAATTTGAATCAGTTGAATTCTTCTGAAGTCACTTGAAATATCTAAAATCATTTAAATTCACCTAAAATCACTTGAATTCATTCGAAGTTACTCGAAATACATGACATAATTCGAATTCAAATGAATTCACTTAAAATCACTTGAAATCACTTGAAGTCACTTAAAATACATGACACAATTCGAATTCACATTAAATAATTTGAATTCATTTTAAGTTACTTGAAACATTTGAAATAATTTTAATGCACATGAATTAATTTGAAATCACTTGAATTCATTTGAAGTCACTGGAAATATCTGAAATCATTTGAATTCCCATAAAATCACTTGAATTCATTTGGAGTCACTTAAAATATATGAAAGAATTTGAATTCACATGAATTCACTTGAAATCACTTGAAGTCACTTGAAATATCTGAAATCATTTGAATTCACATGAAATCACTTGAATTCATTCGAATTCATTCGAAGTCACTCAAAATAGTTGAAATAATCTGAATTCGCATGAAGTCACAATAAATTATTTTAATTCACATGAATTCACTTGAATTCGTTTGAAGTCACTTCAAATATCTGAAATAATTTTAATTCACATGAAATCACTTGAATTCATTGAAATTAATTTAATATATGAAGTAATTTGAATTCACACGAAGTCACAGGAAATTATTGGAATTCACATGAATTGACTTGAAATCACTTGAAGTCACTTGAAATTTATAAAATCATTTGAATTCACATAAAATCACTTGAATCCATTCGCAGTCAATCGAAGTACATGACATAATTTGAATTCGAATGAATTCCCTTAAAATCACTTGAATTCATTTGAAGTCACTTCAAATATCTGAAATCATTTGAATTCACATGGAATAACTTGAATTAATTTTAAGTCACTCTGAACATTAAAAATAATTCGAATTCATATGAATTAATTTGAAATCACTTGAATTCATTTGAAGTCACTTAAAATAGTTGAAATAATTTGAATTGGCATGAAGTCACAAGAAGTTATTTGAATTCACATGAAATCACTCAAAATATATAACATAATTTTAATTCACATGAATTCAGTTGAAATCACTTGAAATCACTTGAAATCATTTGAATTCACTGGAATTCTCTAAAGATTTCCTGAAATCAGTGGAATCTAAGAAGACAATGAAATATCCTGAATTATCTTAAAGTGAAAAGTCGAACTAAGTCTATGATGTAGTGGCACAAGTTCGAGGTGCCAAATTCAAGGTTCAATGTCATTCTTCAGAAGCTTACTTTTGACCACGTCACTCATTGATGCGTGTCGTAAGTCTCAGAATGAATTTGAGGCATGCGTGTGCTGCATTTATTTCCGCTACTCCCATGCCAAGAAACTCTTCTTATATACACCTACTTTTATTTTCATTTGCACGTCCGCTCAACTGAAAGCTTTATACAAATTTTAATTACGACTTATGCCATTGATTGCACTTGGTCTAAGATCAATATTTTCCGAACACTGATTATTGACTTTATGAGTTGTGAAAAAAATCTCTTTAGATTTTTTTCACAACTCATAAAATTAATAATCAATGTTCCAAAAATATTGATCTTAGACCAACTAAACCAAAAAAATAAACATCATATTAATTATTATTTAGCTGGTCAAAAATCATAACATCAATTAATAAAAATCACTCTCATGTTGGGATGATTAAAAATTAATCTTGCAAGTACATTAGATGACGTCGAAATTCAACTTGTAGGAGTTGTGAAAAAAATCTTCTCGTCTCTCCGTAGCTTAGTTGGTTGATGCATCAGACCGAAAATTTAAAAGACCTGGTGTTCGATTCCCAGCGGAGCTAGAGAGATTTTTTTCACAACTCATAAAATCAATAATCACTGTTCAAAAAATAATGATCTTAGACCAAGCAGACAAAAAACATTAACATCATATTAATTACTATTTCGCTGGTCAAAACCCATAACATCAATAAAAGTGAATTTTCTGATTTTCTATGAATGCAATCAATGACCTAAGTCGTAATTAAAAGTTGTAAAAAGCTTTCAGTTGAGCAGATATGCAGATGAAAATATAGGTAGGTGTATATAAAAAGAGTTTCTTGGCATTTATATAAACATCAGAAAATTTATTTTCATTAATTGATGTTATATTTTTTGACCAGAAGAATAGTAATTAATATGATGTTAACATTTTTCGTCTATTTAGTCTAAGATCAATATTTTTCTAACATTAGTTATTGATTTTATGAGTTGTGAAAAAAATCTCTCTAGCTCCGCTGGGATTCTAATACGAGGTCTTTTAGATTTCTGGTCTGATGCTTCAACCAACTAAGCTACGGAGAGACGAGAAGATTTTCATCACAACTCCTACAAGTTGAATGTCGACGTCATCCAATGTACTTGCAAGATTAATTTTTATTCATCCCAACATGAGAGTGATTTTTATTAATTGAGGTTATCGTTTTTGACCAGCAAAATAGTAATTATTATAATGATAATTTTGTTGTCTACTTGGTATAAAATAATCATTTTTTGAATATTGATTATTGATTTCATGAGTTGTGAAAAAAATCTCTCTAGCTCCGCTGGGACTTGAACACCAAGTCTTTCAGATTTCCGGTCTGATGCTTCAACCAGCTAAGTTACGGAGAGACGAGAAGATTTTTTTCACAACTCGTACAAGTTGAATGTCAACGGAATTAAATTTACTTGCAAGATCATTCCAACATGGGAGCGGAGCTAGAGAGATTTTTTTCACAATTCATAAAATCAACAATAAATATTCAAAACATATTTATTCTAGACCAAGTAGACAAAAACATTAACATCATATTATTCACTATTTTGTTGGTCAAAAAACATGACATCAATTAATCAAAATGACTCTCATGTTGGAATGATGTTGCAAGTATATTGAATGACGTCGGCATTCAACTTGTGGGAGTTTTGAAGAAAATCTTCTCGTCGCTCCGTAGCTTAGTTGGAGATTTTTTTCACAATACATAAAATCAATAATTAATATTCAGAAAATTTCTATTTTAGACCTTAGAGTCGAGAAAATTGGGTGGAAAATTCATATATTTGGTTGACAGATAACTTTTTTGTAAAAAAATCCATATTTTCTAGTTGAAAATTCAAATTTTTGTTAAGAATTTGTCTTTTTGGCTTAAAAACTCAACAACTCTGTAGAAAAAAAACCTATTTTGTTGAGAAATCGTCTTCTTTGAATGAATTCTACTGTCTTTTCTATTAAATGAAAATCTTCTTCGGTTATATTATGAAATATTACATTTTTGATTAACAATTTATCTTCCTTAGTGAGAAGAATTCGACCCTTTTCTTGAAAGTTGATCTGCTTTCTTGAACATACCTTTTTTTCGAAGATTTTTATTTTTTGGTGGAACCTTTGTCTCTCTTGATGAAAAATCGTTCTTTTTGAACAGTAGAATTTTCAACCAGAGTGATCAATTTTTAAATAAAATTATGAATCTTCAACTGGAATAATTGTTTTCTACAAAAAAATACGAATTTTCAACACAATATATGAATTTTCAATCAAGTTGTGGAATTTGCAACTGAAAATAATAACTTTTCAACGAATAGTTGAATTTTACATTAAAAAAAAATATTGAAGAATTTTCAACAAAAAATAGAATAGTTAAACAAATTAATTTTTAACAGAAAAGAAACAGATTTTCAACCAAACAGTTCAATTTTCAAACAATGTAATGAATTTTTAACTAAAATGATGAATCTTCAACTGGAATAGTTGAATTTTATACCAAAAAGTTAAAAAAATTTTCACGTAATATTTCAATTTTTAAATAAAAAAAAAATCAATTATCAATCAAAAGTTAATTTTTCTTCAAAAAAAAAAAAAAAATACATTTTCAACCAGAAATAGAATGGTCAAATTTCCTGTTAAGAAAAATAATCTCTAACAAAAAAAAAACGAATTTTCAACAAAATAGTTGCACTTTTAGCGAAGGAGTTAAACTTCCAACTAAAAAAAATGAGTTCTCAATAAACAATGTGATATAATTGAAATTTCAACCAAAAAAAATTTCAATTTTAAATAAAAAACAGTCAAATAAAAAAATAAAAATAAAATAAAATAAAAGTTCATTTTTTTGGTGGAAGATTCATAATTTTAGTCAAATATTTTTTTTTGTATAAAAGTTAATTTTTCCAACTGAAAATTAAACTAGTTTTTTGGAAATTAAACTAGTTTTTTGGAAATTTAACTGATCAGTTGATAATTAATTTTCTTGTAGAAAATTTGTCTTTTTCATTTGAAAATTGCAAACTTTCTCAGAAAATTCAACTGTTTGGTACAAAGTTAAACTGTTTTATAGAATATTCATTTTTGCAATGAAACTATTGCTACTTACCAACTTTAAAAAAAAAAATTAAAATACTGTCCTATTCGAGAATAATGAGTTTTTAAATTTTAAGAAAAACCGCCGCGTTAGGAATGTAAGATTATTCCTTTGAAAAATTACTAAAAAAAATGACCCTCAATCATTTTCAATTTCGTGTTTGTAGATTTTTAGTTTGTGTCCATTTTTTGAGAGCACTTTTTTCAAGATTTGAAAATCCTATCTCCGGCTATTTGTAGCTCAGAAAATGACTGTCATAACATTTTTTCGAATTTCTTTGAAAAATTCAAATTTTTATCGCACAACAAAAATAATGAGAAATCCAAAATTCCATTTTGCGGTCCCACTATACAAGATACTGAAAAGAGGAATCTAAAAAAATTGTGCATTCAAAAATGATCTACAAATTTGCTATCAATTAGTTTTTGAAGTGACACGTAGTTTTCTTTTTGTTTTTAAAAACAGCATTGGAAATGAAAAAATTAAATTTTGAGACAAACGATATAAGCTACGAAAAAAATGGTTAGACAGAATTTCCTTAAAAAAAGGACTAAAAATTTCTTAGCAATTACTTCTTGATGGGACGCGTTGTTTTTGTTTTAATCGTAAAAAATAAAATTAAAAATAAAAGACAAACGACACAAGCTACAAAAAAATAAATGCATAAAAAGTTGTTCACTCAAAAAAGAGCTATAAATTTGTTATCAATCATTTTTTTATAGGATGCGTTGTTTTTGTTTTAATCGTGAAAAATGACATTTGCAATAAAAAAATTTAATTGGTCGAAAAACGAAGCAAGGTAGAAAAAAAGGTGAATCAACCAAAATTGTCCATTCAAAAGGGATCTAAAAATTTGTTAGCAATCACGTTTTGATAGGATGCATAGTTTTGATTTTTATTGCAAAAAAAATAAAATTAAAAATAAAAGAATTAAATTTTTGGACGAACCGTCCAAGAAAAAAAGTGTGAAGACAAAAGTTGTTTAACCAAAAGAGATCTACAAATTTGCTAGAAACTTTTGTTATAAAAATACATTCAAAATAAAAGAGTTACCTTTTTATGCAAGTTTTTTTCGAACCACTTTACGCTAGGTTGCGTATTTTTGGTTCAAATTGTGAAAAATAACATTGCGAATAAACAAATTATTATATGATATTATGAATAGTAATAATATAAATTTATTCAAAAGATACTTTTTTCATAGTATCTGAGAGTGAAATTTATTGCAAAATAAGGAACAAATATTAAAGCAATCACGATACCGAAAGGAGCTTTAACAAAAGAGAATTCACAATCACAAAATTGCAGCTGTCGTTTGAACTATTTTATAGAAAATTCGCCTTTTGGGTTTTAAAATTCAACAATTTGGTTGTATTTTTTTCTTTCTCTAAAGTAAAAAATTTCTGTAGACTCAACTCTTTTGTGGGAAATTCGCTTTTTTGGTTAAAAATTTTAATATTTGCTTGTATTTTTCATTATTTTATTTAAAATTCAACGATATCGTGAGAATGTAATTTACGATAGAAAATTTATCTTCTTGGTTGAAAATTCATATTTTTGATTGGAATTGTAAAAAATTGAATTATTTTTTTGAAAATCCAATTTTTTTTCTTGAACATTCAGCAATTTAATTTTTAATTCATCTCTTTCCTTGGAAATAGAAATTCCATTTTTTGTTGAAAATTTATCATTTGAGTTAAAAATGGATTTCTTGGTTAAAAATTAAAAAGATGTTTAATCTAAAATTTATGCGTTTTCCTAAGAAATTTTTTTAGTTCAAATAATTTTTTGGGTTGCAAATTTAAACATTCAGTTAGAAAATTAATTATTTTGTTCAAAATGCAACAACGACTTTGTAGAAAATTTGCCTTTTTTTTCGCAAATTCAAAAATTTTGTTGAAATTTTTTTCTCTCTCTTGCCTAAGGAATCTGTCTTGGTTTAGTTGAATATTAATTTTTTTGGGTTGAAAATTCAACTATTTTGGTAGAAAATTCAACTATTTACTTAAAAATTAACTTCCACTGTTTTATAGGTAATTCGCCTATTTGCGTTAAAAATTAAATAATTTTGTTGGAATTTTTAAAAAGAAGAATTTTTCTTAGTTGAAAATTCAACTCTTTTGATGAAAATTTTCGATTAATTGAAAATTCCATTATTTTATTGAACATCCAGCTATTTTGTTACAAAGTAATTTTTTTCAGTGGAAAGTTTAACTGTTTTGTTGATAATTGGCTTTTTTTGATTGAAAATTCAATTATTTTGGTTGAAAATTGAACTGTTTTGATGAAAATTAACTTTTTTGTTGAAAATTTATATTTTCGGGTTGGGAATTCCTCTGTTTCGTTAAAAGAATTTTAGTTGAAAATTCATTTCATTGGTTAAAAATTCAATTATTTTGCCAAACACTCGTTCTTTTTCTAGCGAAAAATCAATTTTTTTAAATTTAAAGTTAGCTTGTCCATTTTTGGTTAAAAATTCATCTTTTCAGCTGAAAATTCAACTATTTTGATGAAAATTCGTCATCGTTGGTAAGAGATTCATAATTTTTGTTAAAAATTCATCTCATTAGTTGAAAATTCATCTATTTCTTTCAACATTAGTTTTTTTCTTTATTGGAAAATTCATTTTTTTAAGTAAAAAGTTAACCGGTCAATGTGTGGTCGCAAATCAATATTTTTTGGTTGAAAATTTATTTTTTATTTTACGTGAAAATTCATGTATGTTGATTATAATTAAGAAAATTTCTAATTTAATATAAGAACACCCGAAACGTCATTACCGTACGGCGTCCCAACCTCACTTTGCACAAGGATAATCATATTTTCTCCTTTTTTTTAGACAGTAACCGGAAAAACGCTCAACGTATCAAGTTTGTAAACTTCACACGAACATAAATTTAATGTATGCACATTTCTCTAGTCAAATAAATAAAATTGTAAAAGCCTTGAAGTCTGTCCCTCAATGTTTGCCCTTTCAGACGTCATTACCGTATGTCTTTTTTTCTAGTAAAATATTGTAGTTACAGTTGAGTAATTAATACAGAAATATTATGCGTGTCCTTCAATACAAGATTTTATAAAATTGAGCCTAAAATATCAACTCTCTTTTTTGTGAATCCGATATTAAAACTGAAAAGTGCATCTTGAGAACAAAAACGTCATTCCCGTACGTGCGTTAAGAACTATTTTCGGGGTGAAGAAAAATTCTAAAAACGATTCCGTTACTTGCTTGGCTGTGTTTTCTTTCATAAGTAGGTGACTTTTCATAATTAAAATCTGTTGTTTTTTTATAAACATTAAAAAAGGTTAAACTCTAACATTTTTCTCGCATCATTATCGTACGGTACAATAGAACAGCGTACGACTGCTTATATGCGTATATACACCGGCAAATCTGATTCGTATAATGTTTATAAACTGTCATGTGTTTAATGTGCATCTCTTTCTTCAGTTTCAACCTTCGATTAGTATATAAAGTGGCAACGTTTCGGACTCGATAAAGTCCCTTTCCATGCCTATCGAAACCTGTTAAAAAATTATTTATTATATTCTAAATTTTTACATAAAATTATAAATAAAAACAACGCGTAAATGTTTGCCGATAAAAAGTGATGAAAGTGTGAAAAAAAAATTTTGTTTTGTTAATAAGTTTGATACGAGAATATAAATATTAAAAGTAGCATGAAGAGTTACTAATGATAAGTAATAAATAAGAACAATAGGTATTAACAGCGACAAGTGTAGACAATAAAATTTGATGATAAATAGGAACATTGATATAAAAATATAAATAAATAGTATATGATAAGTTACTACCTTAGAACATAAGTTTGGAAGACGGATGAGATAAAAACTAAATTTTCTATTTTTATATAATTTGGTTGAAACACAGAAAAATGTGAGAATGTCCAAAAACAGCAGTAATGTTTATCATTATGTATTAGAAGATACAAAATGATTGATTGAATCCCAAATTTTTGATTTTTATGTTGGCTATGTCAACAATAAAATGCCTGTATAATAGAGAGAATAGAAAGCACTTTTTTTTAATTTTTTATATATTGCAAAAATGCTGATGACAAAAAGTTTGTATTAAAATTATTTTGTGAAAGTGAAAATATATGATTTAAAGAAAAACATTCTTTTTTTTTAATAACTTACGAAAGATTTTTCCAAATTTTATAGAACATTTCCAAAAACAAAAGTAGCAGGAAACGTCATCGTTAGACGCCATGACACAACGTGTGTTTACAAAGTCATCAATAATGAGTATGATCTTATTTGTTTCCGAAGACATCACAATTAAGTAATTTTTGAATCCCGAAAATGAAATACATAAAGAACTGTACAAATATGGTAGTTTAAAATTTTCAAATCCAAGATTAACAGATTTTTTTTTTTGATAAAATAAGATTCAATAGTGAAACGCTCATCACGATTTTTCTCAACAGCTAAGATTTTTGGATGTTGGAAATCAAAATTATGTCCAGTTTTAATTCTGTGTCTCTCAAGAGCAGTGCTATTATCGTCATTATAGCTTTGGCGAGTATGTTCTTCAATTCTATAACATAAAGGTCTGCTTGTGTGTCCAACATAACAACAATCGCAATTTGAGCAGTCAAATTTGTAGAGTACATTTCTTTTTTGAAAAAAGTCTAAATAGTCTTTAGGAGATGGAAAAAGGTTTGAGTTTGATTTTATTGGTCTGAAAATGACTTTTATGTTATTATGTCGCAAAATAGTAGCTAGTTTGTCAGTTATTCCCGAGATGTATTTCAGTTCTTTTCTACCTATATTATTGTAAATATTATTAACTCGGATTTTGATTTTGTTGATAAGATTAATAGGATAACCACTTTGAATTAAAGTTTTTTGTATTAGTTTGATATTTTGTGGTCTAAATTTGAATGAAGATAATTTAATAGCTCTATCTATGAGTCCGAAAATCATTCCTTTCTTTTGTGACCAAGGATGTTGTGATAGGAAATGTAGATATCTGCCGGACCAAGTGGATTTGTGGTACCAATTGGTAAGAAGACATTCATTATGGGTTCTAGTGACCGATACGTCTAAAAAATTAATTGTATAGTTTTGTTTTTCGTCATCAGCATTTTTGCAATGTATAAAAAATTAAAAAAAAAAAGTTCTTTCTATTTTCTCTATTATACAGGTATTTTATTGTTGACAAAGCCAACATAAAAATCCCAAATTTGGGATTCAATCAATCATTTTGTATCTTCTAATACAATATGATAAACATTACTGCTGTTTTTGGACATTCTCACATTTTTCCGTGTTTCAAACAAATTATATAAAAGTGGAAAATCTTGTTTTTATCTCATTCGTCTTCCAAACTTATGTTCTAAGGCAATAACTTACTATATACTATTTATTTATATTTTTATATCAATGTTCCTATTTATCGTTAAATTTTATTGTCTACACTTGTCGTTGTTAATACCTATTGTTCTCGTTTACTACTTATCATTAGTGATTCTTCATGCTACTTTTAATATTTATATTTTCCTATCAAACTTATTAACAAAACAAAATTTTTTTTTTCACAATTCCATCACTTTTTACCGGCAAAGATTTATGTCTTGTTTTTATTTATAATTTTATCTAAAAATTTAGAATATAATAAATAATGTTTCAACAGGTTTCGATAGGCTTGAAAAGGGACCATATCAAGTCCGAAACGTTGCCACTTTTCAATGAAATAAAGTCTTTTTTTTTATCTTAATGACTTTTCCATCCGGTGACTGCTTTATACACGTTATGTGTTTAAATTTAAAACTCTAATGAAGTAGATTAACAATGATCCATTTTCTTACATTTTGTATTATCTTTAATGACTGAATTATATGTCTATAATCTTCTGTTTCCGATTTAATTAAAATGCATGTGTCATGAAGCGCTTCTCACTTTTATTCTTTAATCATCCGATGAACTACTGCCCCTTATGTTGTTCTTTAAAACCGTTAGTAGTGAATTGACTCTTGATTATTAAACATAAAAATTAAGGAATTCTCAAATTTAGTATTAATTCACTGCAGGATTTTTAAAATTCCATCTGTGATATTTAAAGTTAGATAGAGTAACTTTTTTGGATTTCACTTACATACCAATTTAACACGTAATATGGATTTGAAATTCGTATAAAATAATTAGTTTCAGAGTTTAGTCCACTTTTTTCGGCGGTTGAAAATTTTTACTAGACAAAGGTGAGTTTTTCTTTTTATTTTATTTATCTTGCAGATACATTATGTCAAGTTGTTTATTAATTTGCTTAATTATCAGCAGCTAAATATAAATATGAGTCGCTAATCGAAAACACCCCCTTCTTCTTTTAAATCAAAATTTTTTCTTCGATTTTATTTGATCAACTCTTAAAAATAAAACACATAAGATAATATTATAACATACTTTGGAGCCCAAAATTTTAGCTCTCAAAACACGGAAAATAGGGTGATTTATCACAAAAATAGGGGTAGTGTTTTGAAGAGTTTAAGTGCTCGAAGAAATTCTCAAAAGCATGAGATTTAATGAGCATTTATGAGCATTTTGAATTAGGATTCAAAAAATCGTATTTTGTACTTTTATTAATAATAATTAAATTATTTGAATTTCTCGGGAAAAAGGGTGGCTTCTGATTGGAAAGGGCGCTAAATTTAAATGATGAAAGCAGTAAAAGTAATAGAAAATATATTATTATATATTATAATATATTAGGAATGATTTTCAACAAAGCTTATGAATTTCCATATAAAAAAATCAACTCTCAACCAAATTAGAATAGTTCAAATGGCAGAAAAATAATTTCAACAAAAAAAAAAACTTCAACAAATAACAATTCATAACAAATGATGATTTTTTAACAAAGTCATTCAATTTTAAACTAACAAAGCTAAATTTACAAACCAAAAATATAATCTTTCGATTTGAAATTAGAAAAGTAAATTTAGAAAAAAAAACGAGTTTTCAAAAAAATTAATTAATTTTTAACTAAAAATATAAATTTTCAACCGAAAATGGAAACGAATTTTCAACCAAAAATATGAAATTTTGTTCAAGCAGTGGATTTTTCAATCCAAAAGATGAATTTTGTATTTGAAAAAAAAAACGAATTTTCAACTGAACAATTTTTTTGTAATTAAAGGAATTAATTAATAAAAAAATAGAATAGTTAAATTTTTTTCTAAACAGATCATTTTTAACGAAAAGGCGAATAATATTTCTATCAAAAAAAGTAATTTTCCCACCAAAAATGTAATAGTTAAAGTGAATTTCCAACCAAAATGATGAATCCTGAACTAAAAAAAATTAATTTTAAACCAAATATATGCATTTCAAAATAGGAAAATAAATTTTCTACCAAAAATAAAGTGGGATGATTTTCAGTCAGTAAAATAAATTTCAAAACAAAAAACAAACGATTTCTCAACCAAAGAAATTAATTCAAAATTAAGTTCAAAAAATGAATTTTAAATAAGAAAAATCTAATTTTCGACCAAAAAGATCAATTTCCAAATTTTCAACCAATGGGATTAATTTTTAACAAAGGGCATGAATTTTCAACAAGATTAGTCTTTAACAAAATAGTTTAATTTTCAACAAAATAATTAATTTGTCAACAAAATAGTTCAATCTTTTAAGCAAAAACAAAGAGAAATTTTCAATCAAATGGTCGAACTTTCAAACAAAAAATAATGAAATTTAAACAAAAAAAGTTATATTTTCTACTAAACAGTTCAATCTTCAAGCCAAAAAGATAAATTTTAAAGAAGACAATTGACTTTTTAACTCAGAATAAAATAGTCGATTTTTTAATGAAACAATTATTTTTTCAACTAAAAACTTGAATTCTCAACCCCATAATTCAAGTTTCGACCCATAAAGACGAATTTTCAAACAAAGACTTGAATTTTCAAACCAAAAAAATTAACAAATTTTTTAGAAGACAGTTGAATTATCGAAAAAAAAAAATTAGTTTTTGAAAAAAAAAGTTTGATTTTCTACAAAATTGTTAATTTTTGACCAAATTAGTTGAATTAAAAAATTATAATTATTGAACAAAAGGTTATATTTTAATACAACAAAATAGTTAAGATTTCAAACAAAAGGGGCGAATTTTTAACGAAATATTTGAATTTTCAACCTGAAAAAATTAATTTTCAACTTAAGGATAGAATTTTCTAACCAATTGAATTTTTAGCCAAAAACACGAATTCTCTTACAACAGAATTGAATTTTCAGCAAAGAAACATTTTGCAGCCAAGAGAGAAAAAATGTTTAAAAAATAATAATAGTCAAATTTGCAACTAAAGAGAGGGATCTTCAACTAATAAAATGAATTTTTGACAAAGTATTTTAAATTTCAACCAAACAATTGAATTTTCAATCAAGAAAATTATTTTCCCTCGGAAAAGAACAAATTTTCAACAAAATACATCAATTTTCATTCAAATTATTGAATTTTCAAGTGAAAACGATCAATTTGCAACCAATAATGGAATAGTTCAATTTTATGTTTAAAAAATTAATTTTGAACCCAGAAAGAACGAATTTTCGAGAAAATGGTTGAATCTTCAACCAAAAAAATGAATTTTCACTGAGTATGCATTTCCACTTTCAAACAAGTAGTTGAATTTTCACCCAAAAGTGATATAAATTCTCAAAAAAGGATTCAATAGTTGAATTTGCAACTATAAAAGATCAATCATCAACCAAAAGTAGAACAGTTTAATTTTCAGTTGAGAAAATTGATTTTTAACTAAAAAAAAAAAATCTTCAATACATTGAGTTCCATTTAATTTAATTTGGTATATAACAGAAACAAATCAAAAAAAGGGCGAAATCCCTTGAAAACAGGGTGAAAAATAATGATTTCAAAAAGGGGTAAAAAAGGGAATAGTTTAAAGAGTTGAAAAATATGTATTTAAACGTTTTACTTGAAAAACAAAATCACCAATTCGAATTTTCTCAAGCATGTCGAAAAATTGTTATTAAACAGATCCTAAACGATAATACCTACATTCAATAAGATCATACCCCTGGATCAGATAATAGTTACTTTCTCTAATAGCAAACAATTTTGATCCTATACGTAGTTTTCATTTTTATTAGATGAATCGTCTGACTATGAACCACAATGACATATCACTTAAAGAATATGGAGAAAAGAATATTCATAGACTGGAAATCGAACCACTAATCATCAAAAGAAGAAGTCGTTCACTGCAGTTTGCTGCTACTCTCAGTGGTAATTTTTATTCCAAATACAAATTATTTTCATCTCAGAGGAATAAAACACAAACTAAAATTTGTTTTAAGCTCAAAAATGAAACCATTTATTTGTGAAAGCTTGTATTTCTTACTTGCTTATCATTAAATGATCCTTTCATTTGTTTTAGCATATCTTGGTTTACAAACCAATGAATTCTTTCAACTCTAATAATTTTTTTTAATTAATATATTCATATATTTTCAGTCTGTCTAAACAGCATGGGATCAGGAGCAGCTGAAATGTGGACATCTCCAGCTTTGCCTCTCCTCGAAGAAAAGCAAACAAGTGTGACAGCAGACCAAGGATCCTTGATAGCATCTTTATACAATTTAGGTGCAATTATTGGGTATTTGTTATACCCATTTCTGGTTGATCGAATAGGACGAAAATATACATTGCTGACATTTGCCCTTCCCCAAATAATTTCGTGGGCTTTGATTTTGGCAGCAAGAAGTGTGTTCATCCTTTACCTAGCAAGACTGATTGGTGGAATCGGTTACGGTGCAGGCTATGTTCTAGAAGTAATGTATCTAGGAGAAGTTGCTGAAAAAGATATTCGAGGGCTCTTGTTATTTTTCGGAAAAATCTTCTATAATATCGGATCCCTAATTGTTGTAGTTGCGGGAGCTTTCTCTTCCTATGACAAGATGAACATCATTTTACTATCTATTCCACTAATGTTCATTTCCACCTTCATATTCATGCCTGAATCTCCATACTTTTATTTGAAATGTAACCGCGAAGAAGATGCAATTCGCAGTTTGTCCAAATTACTAGGAACAAGTGATTCAAGGATAATTAATATGGAAATCAGCAGAATGAAGGAAGCTACACTTGTGGATAGAAGTCCAACATTTTCTTGGAACAAGTTATTCAAAAATAGATTTTACCGCAAAGCTTTGATCATAACTTTAATTTTGAAGTGCAGTGTTGTGTTTTCTGGATTCCACACAATTGTCGCATATACTCAAGAGATTTTTAGTTATAGTGGATTTTCTTTGGATCCTCAATATGCTGCGATAGTGTTAGAATCTGTAGTTTTGATTTGTATCATACCAACTGCTCCCCTAGCTGATTGTCTGGGAAGAAGGATTCTCACTTTATGCTCTGGCATTGTGTGTTCTTTAGTTTTAGGGCTCATAGGGTTCTTCTTTTTATTTAAATTTTATCTTCAAATTGCTGATCTTTCTGCAATTTCTTGGATTCCTTTAGTTGCTTTGATCGTTTTCAATGTTGCGTTTTCATCGGGATTGGCAAACGCATCAGCTGTAATGGACTCAGAGATATTTCCGGTCGAAGTCAAAAGTTCAGCTCTATCCTTGATTCATATAATAAAAGAAATTTTGTTATTTGTTGTTAAATTAGGATTTGAAAGGTCTATTAGTGTATTTGGTACTTATGGGGTTTTTTGGATATTTTCTCTGTTCTCTTTTGTTTTGCCTCTTGTTGGTTTTTCCATTATGCTGGAGACGAAGGGTTATACTTTAGAAGAAATTCAATTGTTACTGCATTAAAATAGTGCTACAGTTTTGATTTTGGTATGAATCAAATATTTCGTTTTGAGTTAATTTTGTTGTTGAAAATTCATATTTCAGGGTTGAAAATTCAACGGTTGTGTGGAAAATTTCTTCTTGGACTTGAAAATTCAACAATTTGGCAGAAAATTCAACAATTTTGTTTCAAACTAACTTTTTGGTTGAAGATGAATATTTTTGATAGCAAATTAATATTTTCCAGTTGAAAATTCAAAAATTTAAGGAAATTTCATATATCTTGTTGAAAATTCATCTTTCTGATCGAACTTTAGCTTTTTGTTAGAAAGTTGATATTTTGTAGAAAATTCAACTATTCCATTTTTCGTTGAGAAATTACATTTTTGAAGGATAATTGAACTACCTGAATGTAATATTCATATTTTTAGTTGAAGATTCATCTTTTGGTGGAAAATTAATCTTCTTTCTTGAAAATTCACCTTTGAAGGTCGAAAATTTCAACTGTTTTATTGAAAATTCATCCTTTGGGATTGAAAATTCATCTGACTTTGTCAAAAATGAAAATTTTTCTTCAAATTCCACTTTTCAAACAGAAAATTCAACAGAAGATTTATCTTTATCAATGGAGAAATAAATTTTTTTTTTGATTCAACTGTCATCGAAAAATTTTTTTTTGCTTACAAACCTAACTATTTTATTTCAACTGTTCGAAGTTCAACTGTGTCGTTGAAAACTTGTTTTTTATTTATTTTTATTTACTTGAAAGATCAACTACACTTTATTAATAATCCAACTGTTTGGATGAAAATTAATTTTCTGTTGCTGAAAATTCGGTTTTTTGGTCTAGAATTTTTTTTCGAACGAAATTAATCTTTATTGCTTGTAAATTCCATCATCATATTTCCTAATTGAGAATTCTTCGTTGAAGATTCAAATATTTGGTTCCAAATTCATATTTTTTGGTTAAATTGAATCGGTTGAAATTTTTTTTTTTTATTGAAAAGTAATTTTTTAAGCTGTCAATTTAACTAGTATTTTTGTTCAAAAATGATATTTCGCAGTTATCAATTCAACTATTTGATTGAAAATTCGTATTTTTTTAAATATCTTTTTATTTAAAATATCTGCGTCAACATTATTCGTTGAGATTCATATTTTTTTTTTTAGAAAATTAATCTTTTTGTTAAGATCGCTTTCTTTTGAGTTGAAAAATAATTTTTTTTTCAACTAAAAACGCAACTATTTCATTTTGGGCTGAAAATTGATATTTTTAAATTGGAAATTGAATTACTTGGGTAAAACTTGAACCACTTTGATAAAAATTTGTTTGTTTGAGTGTTGATCTCTTCGATTGGAAATTTGAATATTTTGCTGAACATTCTTTTTTTCATTGAAAATTAATTTTTTAACCCACAAGTGTAATTTTCCCATTTTTTTTCGCTGAAATTTAATCTTTTCAATTCAAAAATTGATTTGGATAAATTTAACTTTTTTGTTGAAAATTCTTTTTTTCATTGAAAATTAATTTTTTAACCCACAAATGTAAGTTTCCTATTTTTTTTCGCTGAAATTTAATCTTTTCAATTCAAAATTTGATTTGGATAAAAATTAACTTTTTTGTTGAAAATTCGTATTTTTGGGTTGAAAATGCTGCCTTTCAGAAAATTTGTCTCTTTGATAGAAAATTAATAATTTCGGGTTGGAAATTCATTTTTTTTTTTGTAGAAAATTTGTTTTTTGTTTGTTTGTTAAAAGTTGACCTACTTTATTAAACATTCATTCTTTGGTTGCAGAATTGCAGATTCATCATTTTAGTCGAAAATTCATCTCTGGTTCAAAATTCAGCTATTTAGTTGAAATATTTTTATTACTGAATATTAATCATTTTTAGTTGAAAATTTAATTATTCGTTTGCAAATTGGTGTATTTTGTTGAAAATTAAATTTTTTGTTATTGAAAATTCCACTCTTTGGTTTAAAATTCAGCTATTTTATTGAAAATTCGTTTTTTTTTAAATATTTTATCTCTTTTCTATTAGAAAATTTATTCTCTTTATGAAAAATTCACCTACTTGTTTGGAATCTAAAGAATCTTTAATAAAAATCATTTCATTGGCTGAAAATTGAACTATTTTTTTGAAAAAACTTTATTTTTGTTTGAAAATTAATTTTTTGAGTTGAAAATTCAACTATTCCATGTTAGGTTGAAAATTGATCGTTTTCAGTAGAAAATTCAACTATTAAATTTTTCATTAAAAAATTCAAAAAATTATTATTTTTTGCATTAAATTTTTTTTTTTCTGAAAATCTAACTATTCCAGTTTTGGTTGAAAATTCATCTTTTTCAGTAAATTTATCTATTTTGTTGAAAATCCTTTTTTTTCTACGAAAATTAATTTTTTTATCTGAAAATTCAACTTTTCGATTTTTTGATGAAAATTCCTCGTATTTGGTAAAAGATTCGGTTGAAAATCTATGTTATTATATGTTTGCAAATTGGTTTATTTTGTTGAAAATTTGTCATTTTTGTGTAGAAAATTAATTTTCTTCGTTGAAGATTCGTCGTTTTGGTTAAGAATTCTTTGTAGGTTAAAGGTAAAACTATTTGGTTGAAAATTGAACAATTCTGTTGAATTTTTTTTTAAATTGAAGTCATTGGTTGAAAATTTAACTATTTTATTGAAATTTGTTTTTTTTTTGTTGTTGTTGAAATACCAACTATTTAATTTTTCGTTGAAAATTCGTCTTTTTGTCGAGCATTCCAATTTTCGTGTTAGAAATTCAACTATTTTTGGGTAAAGTTTAATTTTTTTTCATAATGAGACTATCTGTACTCCTATCTGTGTTGCTGTCCAGGAACCTCGGAGGATCCTGGACATGTTCCTGGACATGAAGCTGCACACGAACATGTAATACACGAACGTGTTTTTAATATTTTAATTTATTTTTAATTGAATTTCAAACTTTTAATGTGTAAAAATTCAAATTGTCAAAGAAGTATGGGTATACTAACCATAAAAAAATTAATTGAATTAATACAAAATTAACACTAAAAAAGATTGATTCATCAATATCAATTTAAAAAAAATACTTTTCTCATGTGAACTGCTTCCTAAATGTTGGATCATTGAAATTTTCTTGAATTTTCTTTTGTGATAATATATTAGAGTTCTATAAATGGTGCAGAATTGTCCATAAGAAAAAAAAAATTTTTCTCTACATAAACTTAACCTTAAGTATTTAAAAAATAAGTATCAGATCATAAATGTTCGGGAAGACTATTAGATTTTCGTAAATGAGCATTATTGATCCAGCAATAAACTTTCAGTAAGTGATAATATATTCCGAGAAGCATCTCGAGAAAAATAAAGATTAAGGGCCCTAAGCAGGGATTTAGCGCTTATTTATACTCTGCTAAGTAGCGGAATTACGCTGTATTACGACCCTAATAGTCGGTTAAACTTTTTCTTCGTCGCCCTTCTTTTCGTCTGAAACATTTAACTTTAAGCTATTTCTTCTTTATAAACTCAAGTATAAAGCACATAGAATGATTCATTCTAGCCTTAGAATTAAAATAATTATACATTTTTAGGGACCATTAATGAATCACTTGAAAATTGTTTGTCCATTTATTTTATTTTTTTGTTTATTTTTTTTTTCTTTTTCTTTTTTTTTTTTTTTTTTTTTTTTTCTAAAAAATTTTTTACAAATGAACCAATGGTGTCATGTTCACTTTTTACAAGCAAAGAATTTCTAATTTCAAATCTATAGAATTGAATGAATTTCAATTTTAAATCTTCAAAATTGCACTATTTCAAAAAAAAAATTCCAAATTGCATTTTTTTCTATAATGTACATTAAATATTGAAGCCTTAAAATGCAAATCTTAAAAATTGAAGAATTTTTCATGATGAATCTTTCAAATTAAAATAAATATTGTCAAAAATAATAATTTTGAAATCTATATCTTCAAAATTTAAGAATTTGCAATTTTTATGTTTCTTTGATAACTTAGATTTGAAATTTCTTCAATTTCGAACGTTTGGGATGCAAAAGTTTTGACTTTTGATCTTCAAAATCGATTTAAATGTCTTTGAAATTTGTAATTTTTTGGTGAATTTTTAAGCAAAAGAAATTTCTACCAAAAGGGATGAATTTTCAAACATCTTCTGAACAAACCAAAATTATTCCTGAAATTGTGAAGAATCTTTCAAATCATTGTATTGTTTCAAATTATTGAAAATTTATTTAGGAAATGAAAAATCATTTGAAAATTTTTGAAGCATTTTTAAGCAAAAGAATTTCTACCAAAAGAAATGAATTTTTGAACATCTTCTAAACAAATTGAAAGTATTTCTCAAATTGTCAAAAATCTCAGAAGTCATTGAAAATTAATTCAAAAAATAAAAAATCGTAAGAAAATTCTCAATATAATAATATAAATAAAAAAAAATTATAATAATAATTAATAAAATAGTAATAATAATTTGGTGTATTTTTGAGCGGAATAAATATTTACCAGGAGAAAGGAATTTTCATACATCTTCGGAACAAACTCAAATTATCCCTGAAGTTGTGAAAAATTTTTGGAAACATTGAAAATTATTTAAAAAGTAAAAAATCATAAATTTTTCTTTAGATATCTTATTTTGAGTAACTGGAATTTTTTGTGTGTATTTTTAAGCAAAAGAAATTTCTATCAGAATAAATGAATTTTCGAACATCTTCTAAACAATCCAGAATTACTCCTGAAATTGTGAAATTCATTCGAATCATTGAAAATTTATTAAAAAAATAAAAAATAATAAAAAAATTTTCGGGAATATTACTGTAGGTAATTGTAATTTTTTGGTGAATTTTTAAGCAAAAGAAATCTCTACCAAAAGGAATGAATTTTCAATCATCTTCTAAACAAACCAAAATTATTCCTGATTTTGTGAAAGATCTTCTGAATCATTGAAAATTTATTCAAAAAATGAAAAATCAAAAAAAAATTTCCATGAATTTTATTGTGGGTAACTGTAATTTTTAAAAGCATTTTCGAGCAAAAGAAATTTCTACCAAAAGAAATGAATTTTCAAACATCTTCTAAACAAACTCAAATTATTCCTGAAATTGTGGATCATGTTTTGAAACATTGAAATTCATTTGAAAATTAAAAAATCATAACATTTTTTTTCAGATATCTTATTGTTGGTAGCTGTAATTTTTTAAAGCATTTTTAAGCAAAAGAAATTTCTATCAAAACAAATGAATTCTCAAACATCTTCTAAACAAACTAAAATCATTTATGAAATTGTAGAAAATCTCTGGAGTCATTAAAGATTCATTTAGGAAATAAAAAGTCGTGGAAAATTTCTTATAATCTTATATAAAAATGTAATTCTTTGGTGCATTTCCAAGCAAAAGAAATTTTACCAGAAGAAATGAATTTCCATACATATTCGAAACAAACTCTTAAAACATGAATTTTTAAAATTGAATAATTTTCAATTATAACTCTTTAAAATTGTAAAGCTTTTAATTCTAAGTATTTAAGATCGAAGGGTTTCAAATTTTTTGAATTCCTGTAATTTAAAATTATTATTTTTCTAATTAATGGACATAATTCATGATAACTAAGAATTTTCTATTCTATATTTCCGAAATTCGAGAATTCTCAATTATATCTCTTTAAAATTGTAAAACTTTAAATTGTAAATATTGAAGTAAAAGATTTTATAATTTTGAAAATTTGGAACTTACAATTATGAAAATTATAGAATTGAAATTTTTGTATTTTTTAAGATTTACATTTGAGATTTCATCAATTTCGAAGACTTAGAATTGAAAACTTTTGACTCTTGACAAAATTTAAGAATTTTTATTCATACATTTTCAATTGTAAATCTTAAAAAATGTACAACTTTCGATTGTAAGTCATAAAAATGTAGGAGTTTCTAATTTTTTAAATATAAAATTAAAAGGTATGCAAGTGTCAAGTACTATAATTATTACTTTTGTAATTTTCATGCTTTAAGTTTGAAATTTTTTCATTTTGAAAAATTTAGAATTGAAAAATTATCTTTTGACTGTAAAAATTGGAACGACTGAAAAACCAACTAAAAATTTGTTAAATTAAGAAAAAATTTTAATTGTTCATATTCAGTAATTTTATAATTCGAGAATTTCCTTGTTAGGATATTTTATAATTCGGGAATTTTATTATTCGGACATTTTATTGTTTAGGAATTTTCCCCTTCGGGAATTTTAGAGTGTCAGCAATTCTATTTTTCCGGATTTTCCAGAAGTCCCTAAAAATCATTGAAATTTAAGAATTTTGATTCATACATCTTGAATCTTGAGGACTTCTCAATAGGAAATCTTTGAAATTGAACTGTTCCAACATAAAAGCGTTTAGAAGTATAAACCTTCAAAATATAAATCTTGAGATGTGAATAATTTGCAATCATATATTCTCAAAATTCAAAAGTTTTTAATTACATTCAAAAGTTCTGTAATTTTGATTACTAAAGTCCGAAATTTCTGAAAATTGGAATTTTTCGAATCGAAATCCTATCTTTTGATCTTGGAAATTATCCAAATTTAAAAATTTATTTCAATTATCTTCAAAAATTGAAGAGTTTTCAATGGTACATTTTCAAGTTGTATCACTCGTATGTACTTGAAATGAAATTCTTTTTTCTTAATCTAAATTTAATAATTATAAAAATTTTGGGGTTTACAATTTAGAAGTCTGTTATTTCGATGATGAATTTGAAATTTCATCAATTCGAAGATTTAGAATTGAAAAATCTTAATTTTTGATCTCCACAAACGTCAAAATCATCAAAATTTAAGAATTTTCATTTAAACATCTTAAAAATTAAACAAGTTTGGACTGTAACTCGCTAAAATTAAAGAATTTTCGATTTCGAATCTTCAAAATTGTAGAAATCTAAATTGGAAATCTTAAAAATTGGAGAGCTTTCAATTTTTGAAACATACATTTAAGAATAATGCTAGTTTCAAATTTCGTGATACTAAAAAAAAATGTAACTTTTTCTTGTTTGATTTTTTGCTTCATGCTCACTAGTGCGATTGGGTAA
>CAKNXH010060491.1:35326-46352 GCA_932178445.1 Andricus quercusramuli
GCACTTTGAAAAAAAAATGTGTATAGAAAATTTAGAAATCTTAAACTCATTATAAACCTCATTTTCTAATGGTGGGTTCTATCAGGAAAACATATGAACACTAATAATTTTAAGTGAAAAATATGTAAAGAAATAAACGCATTCTGCTTTCTAAGAATATAGTCAGGGACCAGGTAACATTCAGTTATGATGACATTAAAAAAAAACTCATATACTACAGTTATAAATCTTAAACTTATTACTAACTTCATTTCTTAAATGTATGTTCTATCATAAAAAATATACCCCTTAAAACTGCTTTTGGAATAGGTTAAGAAATAAACTTATTCTACTTTGGGAGGATGCAGTGAGCAACCAGGTGAATGGACCTTGGATTTCGATTCAGCGACCTTGAAAACATATGTAAAAGGTTTTTAAAGTTTATTGCACGGCTTTTTCTGTATTTGACCTTGAAATACACTTGAACCTGACGCAGAGGCGGTAAATGAACCTCAGATTTCGATTCAGCGAGCCCAAAAACATATGTAAAAGGATTTTGAAGTTTATTGCACAGTTCTTCCTGTACTTGACCTTGGAATGACCTCGAACCTGACGTGATGGCGGTAAATAGACCTCGGATTCATATTCAGCGCGTCAAAATGCATAAGGATAAAATGGTCTTGTCAAATAGTCATCACCGTTTTTTTTTTTTTTTTTTGTAAACTAATGTAATTTGTATATTAAAGTTGAAAAAAATATGTTTACTACAGTTATAAATCTTGAACTTATTAGAAACCTTATTTGAAGGAATGAGCGCATTCTACATCGGGAGGATTTATTCAGAGACCATGTTGCATTTACTTGTCATAGCATTAAGAATTGGTAAGGAAATAAACTCATTCTATTTTGGCAGGATGCAGTCAGGGACCAGGTATTTTTCATTCTTGAGAACATTAAAAAAACAATTTGTATACCACAGGTAAAAAAAATTGTATACTGCAGTTAGAAATCTTAAACTTATTACAAAATTTATTTATTAAATGTGTGTTCCATCATGAAGAATATACCCCTTGAAACTGCTTTTGGCATTGGTTTAGAAATAAACTAATTCTACATTGACAGGATGCAGTCAGGAACCAGGTATCATTCAGTTGTGGGAACGCTAAGAAACAATTTGTATACTACACTTGAAAAAAATGGTGTACTACAGTTATAAATTTTAAACTTATTATAAACTTCATTTGAAGAAATGAGGACATTCTACTTTGGGAGGATGAAGTTAGGGACCGGGTTACATTTAGTTGTGGGAACACTGTGAAACAATTTTTATAATACAGTTAGAAAAAAAATTGTTTACTACAGTTATAAATCTTGAACTTATTAGAAACAGCATTTGAAGAAATCATCGCATTCTACTTCGGGAAGATGCCGTCAGTCATCAGGTATCATTCAGTTGTGGGAACACTAAGAAACAATTTGTATACTAAAGTTGAAAAAAAATGATTGACTACAGTTATAAATCTGTAACTTATAAGAAACAATATTTGAAGAAATTAGCGCATTCCACTCTGGGGGGATGTAGTCAGACACCTGGTTACATTTAGTTGTCGTAGCATTAGAAATTGGTAAAGAAATAAACTCATTCTACTTTGGGAGGATGCAGTCAGAGACCAGGTATCATTCAGTTGTGGGAACATTAAAAAACAATTTGTATACTACAGTTAAAAAAACAATTGTGTACTACAATTAGAAATCTTGAACTTATTACAAACTTTATTTATTAAATGTGTGTTCTATCCTAAAGAATATACCTCTTAAAACTGCCTTTGGAATAGGTTAAGAAATAAACTAATTCTTCTTTGGGAGGATGCAGTCAGGAACCAGGTATCATTCAGTTGTGGGAGCACTAAAAAACAGTTTGTATACTACAATCGAAAAAAAAATTGTGTACTACAGTTATAGATTTTAAACTTATTATAAACTTCATTTGAAGAAATGAGCACATTCTACTGTGGGAAGCCGCACTCAGGGACCAGATATCATTCAGTTGTGGGAACACTAAGAAAGAATTTGTGTACTACAGTTGAAAAAAATTGTTTACTGCAGATGTAAATTTTCAACTTATTATGAACATTATTTAAAGAATCAAGCGCATTCTATTTTGGTAGGAAGCAGTCAGGGACCAGGTATCATTCATTTGTGGGAACATTGAAGAACAATTTGTATGCAAAATTAAAAAAAAGGATTGTATACTACAGTTAGAAATCTTAAACTCATTACAAAATTTATTTGTTACATGTGTGTTCTATCATAAAGACCTGTTAAAACAGCTTTTGGCATAGGTTATGAAATAAATTTATTCTACTTTGGGAGGATGCAGTCAGCAACCAGGTATCATTCAGTTGTGAGAACACTAAAAAACAATTTGTATACTACACTTGAAAAAAAATTGTATACTACATTTATGAATTTTAAAATTATTATAAACTTAATTTGAAGAAATGAGCGCATTCTACTTTGGGAGGATAAAGTCAGGGACCGTGTTACATTTAGTTGTCGTAGCATTCAAAATTGGTAAAGAAATAAACTCATTCTATTTTGGTAGGATGCAGCCAGGGACCAGGTATCATTCATTTGAGGGAAGAATAAATAAAAATTTTCATACAATAGTTAAAAAAAATTGTGTACTACAGTTAGAAATCTTGAACTTATTACAAACTTTATTTAACAAATGTGTGTTCTATCATAAAGATATACCCCTTGAAACTGCTTCTGGAATGGGTTTAGAAATAAACTAATTCTACTTTGGCAGGATGCGGTCAGGAATCAGGTATCATTCAGTTGTGGGAGCACTAAAAAAAAGTTTGTATACTAGAATCGAAAAAAAAATTGTTCACTACAGTTATAGATTTTAAACTTATTATAAACTTTATTTGAAGAAATGAGCGCATTCTACTTTGGGTGGATCAAGTTGGGGACCGGGTTACATTTAGGTACGAACACTGTAAAACAATTTGTATACGACAGTTAGAAAAAAAAATGTTTACTACAGTTATAAATCTTGAACTTATTAGAAACACTATTTGAAGAAATCAGCGGATTCTTCTCTGGGAGGATGTAGTCAGGGACCTGGTTACATTTAGTTGTCGTGGCATTAGAAAATGGTAAAGAAATAAACTCATTCTACTTTGGGAGGATGCAGTCAGGAACCAGGTATCATTCAGTTGTGAGAACACTAAAAAACAATTCATATACTACAGTGGACAAAAAAATTGTTCACTACCTTTTTAAATTTTTAACTGATTATGAACATTATTTAAAGAAATGAGCGCATTCTACTTTGAGAGGATGAAGTTAGGGACCGGGTTACATTTAGTTGTAGGAACACTGTAAAACAATTTGTATACGACTGTTAGAAAAAAAATTGTTTACTACAGTTATAAATCTTTAACTTATTAGAAACTTTATTTGAAGAAATGAGCGCATTCTACATTGGGAGGATGTAGTCAGGGAACAGGTTACATTTAGTTGTGGGAACACTAAGAAACAATTTCTATACTACAGTTGAAAAAAAGTTATTTACTACATTTATAAATCTTGAACTTATGAGAAACACTATTTGAAGGAATGAGCGGATTCTACTCTGGGAGGATGTAGTCAGGGACCAAGTATCATTGACTTGTGGGAAGACTAAGAAACAATTTGTATAGGACAGTTAAAAAAGAAACGTATACTACAGTTAAAAATCTTTAGCTTATTATAGGCTTTATTTGGAGAAATGAGCCCATCCTACTTTGGGAGGATGTAGTCAGAGACCAGGTATCATTCAGTTATGGGAACGCTAAAAAACAATTTGTAAACTACAGTTGAAAAAAAATTGTTCACTCCACTTACGAATCCTAAACTTATTACAAACTTCATTTTTCATATGTTCGTTATATCATAAAAATATACCCATTGAAACTGCTTTTGGAATAGGTAAAGAAATAAACTCATTGTACTTTGGGAAGATGCATTCAGGGACAAGGTGACATTGTGGCATATTTTAATGATTTTTCCATCTTATCAACTAAATTTTAAATATTTCCTGTACAAGGTATCATAGAATTAGTAACACACTATTGGATCCTATAATTTTTTTTTAATAATGGAAGACAGCAGTTTTATCTAGGACAGGATAGTCTAAATTTTATTATTTTCACGGATTATATTTTTTCTTTTTTTCTGGTCTAACGCGATTCCTTTTACCATAGTCAAGAATCTAAGGATTAAAAAGACAAACGATTTTACGTCTCTCACAGCACAGGTTTGAAAGACCGCAACCCCGACACTAGGATTTTAAGTATTTGATTATAGCCTTTGCAGATCGTAACTCCTTTGAGCAACTACCCTTAAGGTGTAACTACCTGAGCTCGTATTTCGGCCCTTACGCTCGCGTTACAATACTTTGTAACAACGCCGTTAATTTTAACGCCAACTACGTGCTCCTGATTTCTTTAACTTTTCTTCTTTATGACCAAAGCACGCTTATTTACAGCACCCTGCACGCACTGGCCTTCAAATTTTACAGTGATCAGACTCGAGTAAACGACAAACCTTTAGAATTTTATTTTATTCTCAAGATAAAGCCGGAATAAACTTTACTTAACGGGATTTCAAAAAGCCCAACCCTTGAACAATTTTATTGTTGTAGATAGAATTCAGACGGCAGAGTGACAGGCTCTAAATTAAATTTCCTCTAAATTATCACCAAAATGTTACAAAATTGCTGTTTACTGCTGAGGATGAGGCTAACGTTATAAGAAAATATATTTGATCAATTCCACATCAGGGATCGGGATTTTTTATTTCGGGATACTCCCGAAGACACAAAAATCAGTCAGGAAAGATGTTGGCAAAAGACGTCAAGTAGACACTAGATTTCAAGATTGCGGGATTCCAGGGGACTGCGAAACATTGCAAAAATTTTTAAGTATTTTTGCTAAACATTTTTTAGTGAATGTTAAACTAATATAAACGTTCCGAATATTTAGGAAATTATAGTGGCTGTTTGGAATAACATAGATGAACCTCGCTTGGCGAAGTTTCGTTATGGTATTGGTTCTATATTAGCATGAATTCCCAGAGGCGATATTCTTAGTTCGGACATGAATTTCCAGCCACGATTGTGTTTGTGTGTACTTAATGTCCTCGCCAAGCAAGGCCTGCAAGATAGTTAGCGAAGCTCGACGAAGTGAGGGGATGGCTTTTGCCGAGACTGCAGACAACTAAGTTACCCCTAATGTCCTGCTTATGCGCAATTATTGTCTTCGACAAACACAGGAACAGCCACCAGCACCATCCATTTCTTCCTCTATCGATTTCACCCATCGAAGGGATTCAGATTTAAATTCCATTCCAAAACATTAATTTTCAACACTGCCGTGCTGATGAAGAAACTGGAAGAAACCACCTTCATGATTCGGATAGTGTATGATGATAAGTTTTGTATGATTGTCTAACATGTCTAGGAGTGACGCTAAAATTGAAGAGTGGTTCGGGCTATTTTTATGTGGCTGGGCCAAACGGTGGACAATGACCATTGCTCTGTAAAGCCTCTAGCGTCAAAAACACCTAAAAATTTGGAAATAATTTGAAAATTTTGAGTCAGGTTTGTGGAAAAGTGGCGACTGAGTCCCTCACGAGAACGTGATTTCCGGTTGTTTCTCAAATCAAGGTTTCCTCTGTAATAAAAACGATTTTAAGCTATGAAGGGAATGAAGTGAGAGTGAGATGATCCCTGGAATAAGGTTGTGGATTATAAAGTCGAATACAGACCAAATAGCAAAGGGTACTTTTGTCAAGGTCATAGGGTCCCTTGTTGCGCTCAAATGGTAACAAATTCAGAATTATTACAAAAGACTTAAAAACAAATTCAGTTTAATTCAAAATAATTCAAATGAATTGAAAAAAATTTTAAAAATCAAAAGAACTCCATTCATTCCAGGGAATTCAACAGAATTTGATGTAATGCTCAATGGATCAAGGTGCGTTTAAAAGACTTCAGTAATAGTTGAATAAAAAATTTTAAAAATTAAAAAAAATCGATAGAATTAGGCATAATTGAGTGAATTTAGGAGGATTCAAGTGAAATAAAAAAATCCGAGAGAATTCGAATTTAAAAAATTTCATGGTTAATTATTCAGAATTCAGAGTGAATTCCAAAAATTATTTCGGATCTCCAAATCGTTGAAACCCTACTTATTTTTTATAAAAGTGACTGACGACTACAAAATAATTCAAGACAGATTCAGAAGAATTCAAGTGAATTGGAAAGAATCTTTTAAAATTAAAAAAATCTATTTATTTCAGTAAACTTGAAGTTAATTTAGAGGAATGTCAAGGAAATGAGAAGAATTTAATGAAATTCATAACAAATCAAACTGAATTTGAAGAAAAGTGAATTAAAAACAATTCATAATTATAAAAGAATTCATTGAATTGAGTAAGTTTGAGATGAATTTAGACAAATTTAACAGAATTCAAAAGAATTTGATTTATTGATTAAGAATTTAAAGTAAGTTTAAAAAACTTCAAGATGAATTAAACAAAAACTGTTTAAAAATCTTGTGAATAAATTATTTTAAATCTATCAAATCTCTTTTAAAATTGTTGATATCCCTTGAAAATGACTTGAAATTTTTTTAAATGCCCGAAAATATTTCGAAGTCTTTGAAATGTCTTCAAACTATTGAAAAAAAAATAAATTAGAAAGTTCTTGGATTCTTTGACATTTCCTCAAATATTTCAAATTCTTTGATATCTTTTGAAATCACCTAAATTTCTCAAATTTATTTGTAATCTTTTAAAATAACATAAAATATTTGAAATTCTTTAAAATCCCTTCAAATTACTGGAATTCATTGAAAATATACTTGTAATCTTTTAAAATGACCTAAAATATTTGAAATACTTTGAAATACTTTGTAATTTTTAAGGATATTGAAAATGTCAAGGAATTTGAAAGATTACTTTGAAATATTTCAAATCGTTCGATCATTATGTGAATTTATTCTCAGAATCAATTAAATGAAAACTTTTAAAAATTAAAAAAAAATTCATTTAATTGAATAGAATTGATTAAAATTTGAAAAAATCAAGTGAATTACATAGAAATTCAAAGGAATACCAAAGAATTAAAATTATCAAATTATCAAATAAATTACTGTAAATATTATTTTTTATGTTAATGCTTCTTTTTTGAAATTGGTATTTTGTGAAAAGAAGATCAGTATAAAATAATAAAGTTTCGAAGAAGAATTTGAATTGATTTTAAACTAAAAATGATTATAATTCGAACAAGATTTAAAATCTTTTAACAATTTTTGGATAATGTTAGTGTTCTTCGAGAAAAGTTGATATTTTTAATACAAAACATTATATTTCTGAAAAGATAATTATTTTTTAAACAATTTTATGTTATTTTAGAAAAAAATAGTCTTACAAAGAAATTAAAAATTTTTATAAATAAAAAATTCAAAAAATAAAAACTAGATTTATAAAAGATTCAGAATCTTTTAACAATTTTGGATTCGGTTATTGTTTTACGTCGAGAATCAGTATTTTAAATACAAAAAAAATATATTCTAAAAAGAGGTTGCAATTTTCAAAAGTTTTAGGCTTGATCAACATTGTGCCCGGAAAATCGGTTATTTTATAAAAAAATCAGTTGATTCCGAAAAAGATTTACAATTCTGAATAATTTTTTGAAATTGAAATTTTGAAATTTTTCTGAAATTGGTATTTGTACACAAAAAATCATTGAATCGATGACACTTGATTAAAAAAATAAAATTGAGTTGCTTGAAAAATTTAGAATCGTCTTAGTGTGTTACGTAAAAAATTGACATCTTTAAAAAAAATTATTATAAATTCAAAAAGGTATAATTTCTTCTGAACAATTTTGGATTATGCTAGTGTTCTTTGTTGAACATTTTTATTTTTCATTTAAAAGATTGAAGAAGATTTACAATCTTGATTAATTTTTTTGTTATGTTTTATTAGTGCTTCTTATTTAAAATTGCTATTGTTAATTGAAAATTATCAAATCTTAAAAAACATTTACAATATTCCAACAATTATATCATTATTTTAGTCAAAAAATGTTATATTAGGAAAAAAATGCAACGCTTTGATTGTATATAAAAATGTGACTTCATTAATTCTGAAGTTAGGATAATAATTTTTATTTATTATTAAAAAAATGGCCTTTCCTTTTTTTCTATTACTTCAGATAAAAATTAATTATATTTAAAAAAAATTGAATCTACAATACAGTGCGTGAGCAGGATTTTTAAATTTCAAATGTATAATATTTTACTTGTTATTGCTTAACATTATTTTAGGATTAAATTTTCAAGCTATAAGAAAAATCAATACATTAGGAGTTGAAGATTAAATTTTTATTTCTTATTTCAAAAAATCCTTACTGGATTTTTTTATTTTTACAAGATTATTTATGAATCTTTCTTTATCTTTATTTACGACAAAATCATTCCAGTGGATGTTTTGAAATCTGGTCGAATTTTCAGAATTCAAAAATTGCAAGGTTAAGATTTTTTTTAATAACAATTTTTCTTATATGTATCACAAATTAATAACACTTGTCCAAAATGGAATGCAGGACATTCAAAAAATTCAGGAAGTATAAAAAGTTCAAGAAATTCAAAAAATTCAGGGAATTCAAGAAATTCAGGGAATTCCAGGAAATTCAGGGAATTCCAGGAAATTCAGAGAATTCAAGAAATTCAGGGAATTCCAGGAAAATCAGGGAATTCCAGTAAATCAGAGAATTCAGGAAGCTCTGCGAGAAATTCAAAATGCAAATCGTTAAAATTGAAGAATTTTAATTGTAAAGCTTCAAAATTTTAGAATTTTGAATTTTAAGTCTTTGAAATAAAAAAGTTTTTACTTTTGGGAAATCCACAATTTGGAAATGATGCAATTTTTAAGTTTCGAAATCAAAAATGCTATCACTTTAATAAATTGCTTTTCGAATTTTATCAATTTGGAAAATTCAGAATAAAAAACTCTTGACTATTGAGCCAAAAAATCATGAGAATTCAAGCAATTTCATTTATACATCTTTCAAAATAAAAGAGTGTTTAATTGTAAATCTTCAAAATTGAAGAGTTTCTGATCGCAAATCATTAAAATTGAAGAATTTTTCATTTTTACAATCCAAAATTGAACTATTCCAAAAAATGTCCGAGCTTCAAAAAAATTCAAAAAAATTCAAAATTGCAGAACATCGAATTGCAAATCTTTTGAAATTCAAGTGCATTCAATTTTGAAAATTCAAAATTAGAAATGAAAAAATCATCAATAATTTAATTTGATTTCATGTTGACCTCAAATAAAACTAAGATTGTATTTGACAAATTTCACAGGAGGTTGTAGGAATGCGTTTGATTTTTTACGATCGTGAGTGAGTAACGACGATTAAACTCAGATAATTGTACCCAGTCGTCCACAAAAGACATTGGTAGAATGCTTGAAAGGTAAGTGCAAGAGCAGCTTAAAACATAAAATGAAGAGGGTTGGTCGTTACTTCAACTGGTAGACCCTGACTGCAGATAAGCGTTCCACCAGAAGCACTTATCCTGACCCTACACTTACTTGTCCCCTGTCGTGAAAGTTCAGCTAATTCAGAAATTCACGTCCAACCCAAATTTTCATTTTTTAACACTTTTGTTTAATAATTATTCATTTATTCATTTTTTTAGTAATAAGCGATTAATTCAGTTTCAAGTGTTACTTAGGAACCTTTCATTAATTACACAGCCCACATAAAAAGGTGGGATTTCTGACGGATCAGAAGAGCCCAGTCTTATGTATGTTGGGTCGCTGAATCCGAATCCAAAGTCGAAATGCCGAAGTTGAATCATATCTTCTTCTTATTCTCAAAAAAACCTTTTTTCGTAGATTTGAGAAATTCAGAAAAAAATTTGAGTTCAGACATATGAGTTTAGTCCTTTTTCATCTAGTTTGGGTCACTGATTCTGAATCCGAAGTCTGAATGCTGAAGTTAGCTCTTGTTTTCTTCCTGGCCTCGTAAAATACTTTTTTTCGTACAATTCAAAGCCTCACAAAAAGGTAGAAGATTCGACAAACCACACTCGTCCATTCTTACGTATTTTTGGGTCGCTGAATCCGAACCCGAAGTAGAAAATTCGAACTCAGCTGAAGTTCTCCTCCGAACCTCAAAATTTCGTAACCTCATGAGACACTTTCCACACATTTCACACCCACACAAGGAAAGAAGGAGTTTCAAAACACCAGACTAGTTAATTTAAAGTATTTTTGGTCACTGAATCCGAATCCGAAGTTAGAATTCCATAGTTAGCACTTGTTTGCTTCATTTACTCGAAATTTCTGACTTACCAGACCATCTGAGTCTTATGTATACTGGGTCGCTGAATCCGAATCCAAAGTCGGAATGCCGAAATTGGATCGTGTTTTCTTCCTTACCTCAAAAAACACTTTTTTAATATATTTCGCAACCCAAGAAAGATGTAGGAGTTCCGATGGGCCAGACTAGTCAATTATTACGTATTTTGGGCCGCTGAATCTGAACGTGATATCGAAATTTCATAGTTAACACTTATTTTCTTCCTAAACGCAAAATTTCGTAATCTCAAAAAAACCTTTTTTCGTATATTTGATAAATTCAAAAAAATTAGGAGTTCATACATACGAATTTAGTCCGTTCTCATATAGTATGGTTCACTGAGTCCAAATCCGACGTCTGAATGCTAAAGTTAGCTCCTGTTTTCTTCTTGGCCTCGTAAAACACTTTTTTCGTACAATTCAAAGCCTTACAAAAAGGTAGGAGATTTGACGAACTACACTTGTCCATTCTTGCGTATTTTTTGGTCGCTGAATCTGAATCTAAAGTCGGAATGCCGATATTGGATCATGTTTTCTTCCTAACCTCAAAAAACACTTTTTCGTACATTTCGCAACCCAAGAAAAAAGTAGGAGTTCCGATGGACCAGACTAGTCAATT
>CAKNXH010060492.1:7644-33365 GCA_932178445.1 Andricus quercusramuli
AATTCGAAGAATTCACATAATTCAAGGGATTCAGAGAAAGCAAGGCATTCAGCAACTTGGAGGCATTCAGCGAATTGAAGGAATTCAACAAACTTAGGTAATTCAGAGAATCCAACGAATCCAGGGAATGCAGATAATTCAGGAAATTCAGAGGATTTAAGTAATTCAGAGAATTCGAATAATTCGGAGAATTTCTTGCATTCAGAGAATTCAAGGGATTCGGTTAATTCAAGGTATTCAGCAAATTGAAGGCATTTAGCGAATCCAAGAAATTCAACGAACTCAAGGAATTCAGAGAATTGAAAGAATTCGAGGAATTCTGAAAATTCAAGGGATTCAAAGAATTCAAAGGATTCAAGGAATTTAGAAAATTCAAGGTATTCAGAGAATTTAAGGGATTCAGAGAAAGCAAGGCATTCAGCAAATTGAAAGCATTAACTAATTCAAAGAATTCAGCGAACTCAAGGAATTCAGAGAATTCGACGAATTCAACGAATTAATAGAATTCAGGAAATTCGGAGAATTCAGGAAATTCAGAGAATTCAGGTTATTCAGATAATTCAGGGAATTGCGAGAATTCATGAAATTAAGAGAATTCTAGACATTCAGCAAATTTGAAGGCATTCCGCGAATTCTAGAAATTCAGCGAATTCAAGGAATTTTGCGAATTCAACAAATTCAAGGAATTTCCGAGAATTCAGCAAATTTAACGAATTCAGGGAATTCAGAGAAAGCAATTAGAGGCATTCAGCGAATTGAAGGAACTTAACGAACTCAAGGGATTCAGAGAATTCAAAGAATTCATAAAATTCAAAAAATGCACGGAATTCAGAGAATTAAACAAATTTATAGAATTCAAGGAATTCACAGAATACTTAAAATTTAACGAATTCACGGAATCCAAAGAACTCAAAGAATTCAGAGAATTCAGAAAATTCAAAGAATTCTGAGAATTCCGAAAATTCGAAGAATTCACAGATTTCAAGGAATTCAGAGAGTTCAAGGATTCAGAGAAGTCAAAGAATTCAGAGAAGTCAAAGAATTCAGAGAATTCAAAGAATTCTGAGAGTTCCAAAAATTCAAAGAATTCAGTCAATTCAAGGATTCAGAGAATACAAGGAATTCAGAGAATTGAAGTAATTCAGAGAGTTCAAGGAATTCAGAGAATTCAAGGATACTGAGAACTCTAGGATTCAGAGAATTCAAGGAGTTCGAAGAATTCAAGGAATTCAGAGAATTTAAGTAATTCAGAGAGTTCAAGGTATTCAGAGAATTCAAAGAATTCAGAAAATTCGAAGAATTCACAGATTTCAAGGAATTCAGAGAATTCAAGGGATTCAGAGAAAGCAAGGAATTCAGCAAATTGGAGGCATTCAGGTCGAACAAAGAGAGATTTTCATATATCTTTAATAATTTGAAAAGAATAATTTCTTAAAAATAATATTTGAAATATTTTCAAACTAACATTAAGAAAGTTAATACGCTCCATTCCACCAGGATTGAATAATTATAACTGTTAAAAATTTATTATACATAGATACAAAGGATCACCCTCGTATAAACCCTTACGTAAGGACATAAACGTGCACAGTTGGGCAAGTGACATCTGTGCACGTGCACAGTTAGGAAAGTGACATCTGTGCACGTTAAAGTGCCCAGGAGTCCATCTGTGCACGTCTTAATTTCGACGTGTACAGTTGTCCAAGTACCATTTGTGCACTTGCACAGTTGGCCAAGTGACAACTGTGCACGTCTAAATTTCAACGTGCACAGTTGTCATTTGGACAACTGTGCACGTGCACAGATGGTACTTGGACAACTGTGCACGTGCACAGTTGGCACGTGCACAGTTGTCCGTCTGACCAACGACGTGCACAGTTGTCCGTCTGGCCATCGACGTGCACAGTTGGGCACGTGCAAAGTTGCTGCGTGCAAAGTTGACCCCATCCCAGATATTGACAAAACAACAAGCTTATTATTCATGAATTAGTTCTCACAAGAAAAAGTTATTGGAACGTGTTTGTACTTTTTTATTACCTTTTTTGCCTACCTAATATATAAACAAGACACACGTATCATCGAAGTTACATTACTCGAAGTTTATTCGAACCAATTATTCGTGTTTGATTGATGTTATTCGAAGTTTGTGCAAACGCATTCTTCGTGTTTGAATCAACATTTTCATCTAAAAACTGAAGCACGTTGAACACTGCATAAAAATAGTATAATACAATATACATACAAAAAGCTTGCTCGGCTCGCTTTTATTCTTGCAAACTTTTCTATCAAAAAAATTCCTTGCAGTATTTTAACTACCTCATGTTTAATCGATATAAATCTAAATTTGAAAGATTTCCGTTCAATGATGAGCTTAAATAACTTTCGATCAATTTTAGCTTTGAAAATGATCGCTCTACGGTAGCAGCGGACACTTGTAGAGTAAACATAATTCTTTAAGCGGTTTCTCTGTAAAAAACGTGGCCAGCTGAGAAAATAAATGTCCACTTACAATTTTTTAAATTAATCTCTTACAGCTGATATCTAATACTGTTTTAAATACTGTTTTAAATACTGTTTTAATACTGTGTTAAATGTTGCTTTGACTTATCGCTAAAAATGTAGTACATATGTTATGGATCTTTAATATCGCGCTAGAGTATTAAAGATCTTTTGATTTTAAACTGATTTGTTCATTGATTTGACTACAGCATTATTGACGTGACGTCAGTTTTTTATTAATGTTTTTCCGACAATTTTTATCGACTTCAGATCTTGAAAATGGCTCAAAGTGGAGCCGAAACGTCGATCGTATTAACATTTTGACACCAGAATAACAATGTGTTGTTTTTTATAATACTGTAAAGACCAAAAAATTTGATCACTTGGATTTTATCGACAACAGTCTAAGAACGGAGTTTGGTTTTTGGTTACCACCAACCGATATTATTGATATCGAATACCTTGGGAAAAATATTTTGCTTAAAAGTATTCACTCACACAGTAAATATATTATTAGTAATTTATATATATTATTATAAAATAATTTAAGTTGAAATTTTTTAAAAGTACGTATTTTGTATTTTCGAAAATTAAAACTTAAAAAACTGTTTTCGAATGAAATCTTTGGAATTTTTAATTTTACTTTATTATCATCTCACTTTATTTAAAACTCAACATTCATTTGCATAACTGATATATGTATAAATAAAAAATAGTTTAAACATCGTAATAATATATCAAATGCAAAATTGAAATCACTATTTTAAGATGAGACAAACATCGAATAGTGATTCAAATTTAAATTTTGTGCAAAAATAAAATTTTTCTCACGAGATATGGGGATGCTGAATCAGAATAAGAACTGTTTAATACGAAAAAAATCGCTTCCAAAAAACGAATATTAAGGATCGCGATATCACAGTAGAATTGTAGATTTTATAGTTGTTAAAAATCTTTAAAAAATGAGAAAATTTTTTGTTCAATAAATGGTATTAATTTTTACAAATATCAATTTGAAAAGGTTAAAAAAATTATTACAGCTTTAAATCTGGAAATTAATTTGAACTTAAATTTTATTACAAATTATTTTTTAATTATTGTTTCAAAGAATGATATGTCGAAAACAATGCATTCTTCTACTGAAAAAAATTCTTCCAAATAATATAAAATTCGAACCTGGCTGGCTAAATCAAGTACTTTCCCAATCATTTTTATTGTTATAAGAAATTAAAAATATCATAAGCAGAAAATTCCATAGCAGAAATAATGTAAAAAAAGTATTCTTTTATATATAATTCTTCAGAATATTTTTAAAATATGGTGCAAAAAAAACGGTATTTAAGTATAAACTGGAGTTATTCAGAAGAAAAAAACTCTTGACATAATACAATTTTGATAAATGAAACTTATGATATAAAGGAAAGTACAAATTAGAAAGAACCATGCATTCAAAAATATGCAAATTATGTAAAATAGATGTTATCTCACACGATTTTTAGTAAAATAAATTCGATGTAAAATGGAATTCGCGGGATATTCATGCACCTTATAATAATTATTTGAAAGCAAAATTTAATACATGCACGAAAAAATGCAGTGATCAATTCATAAAATTCTTCAAAATAGATTTATTTTGCTATGTTAAATACCTTTTTCTCTAACGTGCTCTCTTCGATAATTTTCTCCGTATCTTGTTACACATTAAGATCGCAACTATCATTTTCATGCTCAGCAATCTCATCCTCAGCTTTTCTTGTCTTTTCTAAAAAATCTAAAATTTGGTCATCAAGTCTGAATCTTTCTTTGAAAGTGCATATATTTAATGCCTTAGTTTTCTGCACTCCACGCCGAATTTGCGTTTTCTCTTTCGCTATGATATCTAAATAAGTGGCTGAAAAATCGTAATAATGATAAAGACTTAGCACGTGTATGTCGTATTGTATAAAATTATTGATTTTGTAGTTACCCTTTTTTTCTCAACTGCGGAAGCTTCTCACCAAACTTTACAGTATAAAAAACAAGTGCAAACTAAAATGCAATCGATTCGTATTTGGATATTCTCTCATGAGCAGGGTTGGGTACGTATAATACATCACGCATATTACATGGTTTTCGACATGTATATTACTACGTATATTACGTCCTTAGTTTTCTACACATATACTTTACATTTGCTCACGTAACTATATGGGCGGGATTTTTAAATTCGTTATTCTATAAATACCCAATTAACTCACAGAAACAACTAATTTTGAGTAATTAATTAATAATTCGTAATTATTCATCACTTTCCTAAACAAATTAGTTCAAAAAAATAATATACATGTTTATTATACATGTTTATCGTACTTTATCATTCGCAACGTTTTCGTGCATGTGGAACACAAGCATTAGTAGGAAAACATGGTATCCTAACCTATAAGAAATTGTTCGCTTATAACCTGTGTTTTTGAAAACTTTTTGACAAAGTAAACACTTCGCAACCTTTTTGCTCTCCAACTTCTGGCGCTCGACGTTAATTTTTTCCCACGGTATGCCCCCCTGAAAAGTTTTTTTTCTACTTGTTCTCAACATTTTTCTCTCAAAATTCAAATTAAATCGATTGAACAGCTTTATAAGAGGTTATGTCAATTATTCAAATCTGCCGAATGCAGTCCCGCCCGCGTAAATTGCGTCCGACATCTTTGATATGTATTATACATAGTTTTCTACAATTTACTACGTATATTACGTCGTTTATGTATTATACGTAGAAAACCTCGAGTGACATGTCACAACCCATCTCTGCTCATGAGTAATATGGGTCTTTAACTGTCACTCCCGGGATAAGAAGTAAATGGAAATACGAGTATATTGAAGTATTGAGTACGAAAATGAAGCAGGTATATTTGCTTGCTTGCGCGTATATCTCAGGTGTCGAAGTTGGAACATAAAGACTGTAGAGTACATGAAAAGGAAATTTTTGGAACCAAATTAGGTGTGAATGTATATAAATATTGTACAACATAGAAAAGGGCGTGGGTGCCACGCACCCTTGGAACCCCGCCTGGGTACGGGGCTGAATTTATACATTACACTGATTAGCAGGCTAGTTTGTAACTCATAACAAGAAGCTTATTCTACTAACAACATGTTCTATTATATAGCTCAGGCCTGAGGTGTGGAGTCACCTCGCGTCTAGGTAGAGGAGTTTGTAGAACCTTCCAGCTTTTTCGAAGCAATTCAAGTTCTCGGCCTCTGCAAAATGATTGACTTGGAGATCAATTATCTTGGATTATTGGTCAGACTTTTGTGCGTTGCAAAACCTGCAGCGTCACAATACACAAGCTTGAATGAATTAAGCTGAAATGTCTGTACCTTTTTTTCAATGAAAGTATTTGAAATTACAAACGTATTCATTTCTATTTGTTCTTGCAGAATCAAGTCCGAGTGGCCTCATCCCTTCAACTCCTAGGACCCGGCGCGTGAACCCGCGTAAGTAACTTTTTTTTAAATAACTCATTAACGATACGCTACACAGCAAAAATATTAATCCGTTGCTGCTTAGTTACTTTAAGAAGTAACTAAATTCTGTAGAGTAAGCATAACTTAAATAAAATGTACCTACGCTATATTTCGAGATGTGAGCCGAATACATGAAATAACTTATATATATATATATATATATATATATATATATATATATATGTTACGTCATATTCAATTTATTAAATTATCAATAAATTTCATATTTTTCATTCCTTAAATGAAAAATGTACTATAAATGGATTGACGAGAAATTTGTACACCTTTTAATATCAGTTTTAATTTAATTAAATAATAAATAAATTAATGTTAAAATCAAATTCTGTCAATTAACCAAAGTAACGAAGCCGTTGGCTATATACAGATATCACGTTTATTCTGTATTTTTTTGTGTGTTTCTGATGTGTTCTATGCTGAGTAGAATTTCCGGCCACAAAAAAGGCTGTGGACAAATAGTTGAATCTTCAACAAGATAATAAAAATCTCAACGAAATAGATGAATTTGTTACCAAGCATGGTTCAGTTCTCAAAGAAAATACACGAGTTCTCGACAAACAGCTGCTTGGGCGAGCTACGGCCTTGTCTTGTGCGGGTGGTTACCGGAACAGGACACGCAAAGCACTGCGTGTTGTTGGTGGGACTCACCCGCTTCTCTCCCTTTAAGAGACTGAGATGGACGATCGTTTGCAGCCAGCTTTCGCATATGTGGGAGAGTGTAGGGTAACTGATTCGGTACCAGTGGGCTTCATAATGGAAGCGACTTCATTGGACGCCACCGAGTTTTAAGGGGTCGCACTCGGAAGCCGAATGACTTCTTATGGTCATCATTCTAGTTGATGGCCTACCAGGTTCACGGCAGGGCGAGCTCGGAGAGTGAACCATTTTTTTTTGTGAGATGGGTGTTTTTTCCAATCCAGTTGAAAATCGAAAAGAAGACCTATTTTGAGCGTCAGTTTGTTAGTAACCCCGCTTTAGATATACCGATGAGGTGATACTTTTAGTGGGTGGTAGGAGGTAGGTTGTTACACAGTAACCGAAGGCGGTGAGCGACTACAAGAGGTCGGGCCTCCTTGGTTACCCGGACTCCGGAGGTCGAGGGTTCTTAGTACCTGCCGATGAGCTGGGGTTGCAGCCACGGAGAAGTTGGCAGCCCCGGAATGGAAGTGGACTGCGACTGGAGCTGAGAATGTGCCCGGCAACGAAGGCAATATCTCCACTGAAGAATCCGAAGAAAAGGGTTTCGGCGATTTGAAAATACTTTTTGAAGGTGGTAGTCCCAGTGAGGGCGGCACGCTGAGCCCTAGCTGAACTGATGGCCGCGAAGAAGTTGTGGCTGTAGACCTACTAAATTCCCCAGTAGTTGTGGGAGATTCAGAGAATGAAGACTCGCCGGCCGTTAATGCTTGGGCCCGTCGGACGATGTTCAGCGGTAGAGAGGTGCGACGAGGCTCTACGGGCAACCATAGCATAATCGCCAAATGCGGTTCTGGAATCGTCCCCTCGGGCAAAGACTCCGAATAGAGCTCTGGTACGACCTCGCTTTCCGGCTCAGAGAGAAGCGATGACGATAACGAGCAAATAACACGATGAGACACGAGAGACATTGATTTGTGAGTTTAAAATACCACGGGAGAGGATTTAATTTAACTGAGACACAAATTCCCTTTCTTTATTCCACTGACGTAGGGCCAGCCTTCAGTAGAAGGCTGACTCCGCGCCAGGTGACCAAAAGAAATTAAATTCACTCTGAAGACAAGAGGCCAAACTTCAGTAGAAGATTGGCCTCGTATCTGGGAGAGAATTCGTTTCGAAGACAGATAGTATATGAAGGAAGGAAAGGAAGAAAGTGAAAGCTGGAAAAGGAGAGGAGAAAGAAAGATAGAGAAAAATGTAATTTAACGGATTCTCGATGTTATTTTTTTGAATTTACAGATTCATAACATTATGAAGGATAATAATTAATTCTTCAAAATATGTTTGATGTACGGGCCGTGATGTCAACACCCGAACGCCCCGAATATTCGTTAATTTCATTGAAACCTTGATTTTAGAATTATTTCAATATTGAGAGCAATAGAGGTACTTCTCGTCTTAATTTGGGAGTGCTGATCACAGAAACAATTAGAATCCGGCTTGAAAATGAAAAAAAATATATAATATATATATATATATATATATATATATATTTAGTTTCGATTTTGGTTCCTTGGGAATCGAACCGAAGGGCCCATGACAAAGCTACCGAACGCGTCCTCGGGTTGCGGATAGAGGGTCCCTGGGAAACCTGGGCCCTGGGATACCGGACGACCTCTCAGGGTATCAGCCTTATCCTTGCACGCGAGGCTCTACAAGGATGGACGAACCCTTTCCCTAGCTGCTCGTGGGAACAACAATGATAACACTAAACATAGTTGTAGTAAGTGCGGTTCAGAACAATCGAACGCGCAGGGCTCCCGATAATGGGTCGGACAACAATGCCAATTACCCTAGAGTTGGGGGAGCCAATCAAGACGGAGCCAATGCGATGGACCGGCGGAATCGCAATACTTTTGGGTGGACGGATCGACTAAATGACGACCTGCTAGAGTTCTACGATAGCAGTATGGCCCTCGAGCGAGAAGATTACATGGCACGACTGTAGGTTCTGTGGTGCGAGAAACGCCCAGAGCTCTCGCACTTTTCGCTTCAACGTCTGCGAAACCATGCCGAACAACACTGAAAAAGGGGCTATGTAAGCAAAACGCCCACTCTACCGCAGCCAGAACAAGCCGGCACCAGAGAAAGAGTGGCTACACTGAGACCAACCGCGAACAGGCATCCAATAGACGAAGAACGATGCTTCAGGGCTATCCGACCTCTGTACTATCAATTGTGATGTGTAAAGTGCAGCGAGAACTTTGGCAGATGCAAACCGTGAAACAAAATCAACGGTTGATCACAAGACCAAAAGACGAATTCATCAACTCAGCACAAAGATAGACTGGGTAAGACCGTACGCGTCCCGCACTCAGTGTGTGATTGACTACATAACATCTGGCAGGACTTTCACAGCCAAGGTTCGGAAGTTCGCGCGCGAACTTTCCACAATCCGTCATCACAAAGCCGTCATCAAACAATCAACAATTAAAAACTACTGACCATCAGGCAACATATTGTTAACAGAATACGAGTACTATCTAACGCTGAAAGAAGTCTAGAGCGGAGAGAGAGGTGGGTCAGAGAAAATCGACAGTTTTTGTCTGACCCATCTCGACTCTTCCAAGACCCTCCAGTTACTTTCGACCTTCCGCCCAAACCAGAGGAGGTCGAAGCATTTTGGAGAGAAGTCTACGAGGTCCAACATCCACTTCAAGAAGACTCAAAGAACATAAATAGCTTCAAGTAGCTGTGCAATGCCCTCATAACAGCTGCGGAGGAAAGCCCACCTATCACTACCGAGGAGGTGAAAAACGTATTAAGAGGCATGAAGAACTTCCACTCCCGGTCCAGATGGTATCAAGACCTTCGCGTAGAAGAAGTTTCCTTCAACCCACCAGCATCTGGCCCGAATTTTCAACTGATATCTAAAGTCGGAAGAGCCTATACCGGAGTGGTTGGTGGAAGGGCGCACAGTGCTCCTGCCGAAGACGGGCAACTTAGCCGACCCGAAGAATTACAGGCCAATAAGTTGTCTGAACACACTGTATAAGATCTTCACACCTATCCCAAATGATAGGATTGTTCGGACAATAGGACCTGTTTGGATGTGTTTGTAAAGACGCAGCATCCTATTAGCGATTTCTATGGATGGCCTGGATTTATTACCGAAAAGCTTTCGATTTAACCTCCCATAGACTTATCATCTGTCTTTTGGAAAGCTTTTCGAAGGTTTCGAAGGGTACCTCTGTGGCAAACCTGGAGATCGAAAGCATAAGGTCACTCATGTATTTTACATGGACGATCTCAAGATCTATGCTAGAAATCAAGAGATACTACATCAAGCTCTAAAAATTGTCAAAGGATACACTCAAGAGATTGGAATGGAGTTCGGGTTAGAGAAATGCGCCAAGGTTAATTTCAAGGAAGGAAAACTTAATGGCATCCCCGAAGACCCTGAGCTTGTCGACAGAGGCGCTATACGACACCTTAGCGCTGGAGAGACCTATACATACCTGGGCGTGCAACAGAGCCGCATTCAGGATGTGACATCTATAACGGATACTATTCGAAGTTCCAACTGCTGCTTCAATTTTGCTACAGCAGCATGAAGCGGAGTTTCTACCGAACAGCCTGCCTGGGAAGCATGCTGCCCTCTATGCAGCGGGGAGGCCAAAAGCACCTTATCCCTAATGTATCTCTCGACCAGCTTCTCTAGCGTCTTCAGGATAAAAGATGTTAGGCTGATTGGTCGGAAATCTTTGGCAGCAGTGTAACCCTCCCTCCCAGATTTGGATATGAAGGCCAACTCTGCCATCCTTCCATGCCGATGGCACGTGTTTAAGGACTATACTTGCCCTAAATGATTTTGTGAGAGGAGGGTCGACCAAATCCATGCTTTTTTGTAAAAGCGCTGGATGCCATCCGCCTCTGGTGATTTGTGTAATCAGCGAACTTAGCCGCGAAACTCCAGTCGGCCCTCTTCACCCCGTGGCCCCGGTATTCCTCCTCCTGGTCGGTTCGGATTCGTTAAAAAAACCCAGGAAGTAAACTTCCATCAGGTGATTCAGCGTTGCGTCTTCATCTTCGGGAAACTCACCATTATCGAGTCTTCTGAGCCCGAGGCTAGGATATTGTGCAGGTTCGCTGTTTCCGGAATGTTTTTCGACTCCTCGCAGAAGCCCCTCCAATCTTCCTGCTTATACTTCCCTATATTTTTATTGTATCCGCACTGGGTCGTCTTATAGATATCCCAGTCCGAAGGCAATTTAGTTCTGTTTACCCTATTGCACAACATTCTTGTCTTTCTACGGAGTCTCTCTAGGTGGGGGTTCCACCATTCTGTTCCCTTCCTAGACTTGATTGTGCTTGTAGAAAAATTGTTCTCATATGATGTTGTCAGAGCCCTTCGCAGATAAATCCGCGGCGTGCTCCAACTTATCAATGTTACCATAGCTTGTGGGGAATTCCGCAAGCCTCCCTTCGAGTTCCTCTTTATATGAGTCCCAAAGTGTATTTCTGGGGTTTCGGATATTAGAAACCACCGGTTTTCCTAAGGTTAATCGGATCACGATGTGTTTGTGGTCCGAAACAGACTCCTTACCGGAGAATCTACAATCCACTACCATGCTCCTCAGTGCACCTGAACAATGAGTCTTATCGAGAACCTCACTCCTGTTTTTAGTTTGGAATGTGGGAGTGTCACCCCGATTCAGAATCTCCAGCTCTGTGTCTGCTATGTATTCAATTAAATCTCTCCCTCTATCATTGATGTTTGTGCTTCTCCACACAGTATGGTGAGAGTTCGCATTAGAACCCAACAGCAGAGGAATATTGTTCTCTTGACAATACCGAATTAGAGCCTCCACCTCTCTGGGAGGCGGGGGTCCCACGGCATCGCCAGGAAAGTAAGCCAATACAATAAATACCTCTAGCCTTTCTCTGCTACTGCCCCTAAGTATCACCTTAATAACGGTGAGATCTCTGGGGCGGAATTTAGGCACCACGATCGCATCCATACCTGGACGGCTATGCATGCCCTTGGCGTTTTTTCGCGTGGCCCCTCATATATAGAGCCACATTCTGACAGGCCACAAATCCTTTCCCTGTATAACCAGGGTTCTTGGATTAGGGACGCGAAAGGTTTTAAACATGAACAAAAGCATGCACCTTAAGTCTTTTGTTCGGCGGCTTCACATCTCACGCCGCCTCGGTGGTCGTGGAAGACTGAATCTTGAATGTCTTCACAACAGGATTATTCTGGGTACAGCACATATAGTTGCAAATGGACAAGATCCTCTTCTCAAATGGTCAGGAAACATGAAGAAGCGGGCAAAGGGGCGCTTCTGTACAAAGCAGCGGAGGAGGCTGCTGAGACACCCGGCCTTGACTTAAATACCAGGGTTGAGCTAATTGAATCAAATCTTATCCATCTTGAATACTCACTCCTGAAGGCCCTGATTCAGAAAGCACAGGATAGAAACTTCCGCGAAGAGCTCCTCGAAAAGAGGATGCACGACATCTTCCACAGAAATGTGGAGGATCAGTCGATGTCGTATGAGCGAACGTATGCTTTCCTTAAATCATCCAGATTGAAGTCGGACACGGAGGGTTTTATTTTGGCATGTCAAGACGGTGTCATTTCCACTCTAGCATACCGTCGCCACATTTCGAGCCAAGATATTCCCGATGATAGCTGCAGAGCGTGTCATGAACACCCCGAGCATTTAGGACACATACTATCTAGTTGTCCAACTCATGCGGGAATGACCTACATCCAAATGCACAATGCGGCACTAAGCGTGCTTTATTACCATCTCTGTCACTCTTACGGAATTAGCACAAATACTGCTCTGCTAAACGCTCCTAGGGAAATAGAGTCAATTGTCGAAAATGAGAGGTGCCGTATATACTGGAACTTCATAATCTCGACAGTTGTTTCTGTTGCGCACTCGAGGCCTGACATAGTTCTCCTTGACTTCGAGAAACGAAACATGTTCGTTATCGAATTTTCGGCACCAGCTGACAAAAACGTCACAGCCAAGGAGAAAGAGGAGAAAGAGAGGTATAAAGATCTTATGAGGGAGTTGCTACGCTCATTCTCGGAATATTCTGTTAAGCTACTCGTCTTAATCATCGGCGCTTTCGGAGGTGCCAAAGTTTAACTGGTTACTAGCCTGAAAAGCATCCCTGTGTGTCAACAAAAGGCTGAGACACTTGCGGGCAAAACGCAGAAGGCGGTCGTCCTTAGGTCGCTCCGTGTCCTCAAGGCACACGAGACTTCGCCGGATCGTCGTATTGAATTCATCGAAGACTGTAACCGCCTATCTCACGGTCGTGAGACGTGGTTACAGCTCAAATTTTACCGCGATTTCACTGGGAGGGGGTGCAATTTTTCAGATTAGCACCCGCTCCCAGCGAAATCCTGCGGCTGTCCTCATGACAAACTTTTAACTATATATATCTGGCTGAAATGGATGCCTCCCTTCGTGGAAATACCTCGCAAGAGACCGACCTCTGGACCATCAATTGCTCAGTTTATGGTGCTGCGAGAGCTTTGGCTGATTCAAATCGAAGGAAAAAACCAACGATGGATCAAAAGACGAAAAGACGCTTGCATCAACTGAACAAGAAAATTTGATTGGCAAGACAGAATGCTTTCCGCGTTCAATGTGTGATTGACTACATAATATCTGGTAGACTGTTTACGGAAAGGGATCAAAAGTTAGCCCAAGAACTAAGGATCTTGAATCACACACTAAACAAGTCAAAGCCGCTGACAATCAAGCAGCATATTGTTGACAGAATACGGCTGTTATCTGACGACCTTCCTGTTTCTGTAAAAAATCTACCCAAGCCCAAGGAGGTAGAGACTTCCTGGAGAGAGGTGTACAAGAACCCGAAAACACTAGAGTTGAAAGAAGATACAGACAATATCATCTGCTTCAAGGAGTTTTGCGACAACCTTATAAAATCTGAGGAGAAATGTCCATCAGTCACTGCCGAAGAGGTGAAAAAAGTACTTAGAGGCACGAAGAACTTTTCCGTTGCTGGACCAGATTGTATCAAGAATTTTTGGTGGAAGAAGTTTACTTTCATACACCAACATTTGGCCCGCATATTTCCCTCATATTTAAAGTCGGAGACGCCCATTCCGCAGTGACTGGTGTTAGGAAGCACTATACTCCAGCCGAAAAAAGGCAACTCGTCCAACCCAGAGAATTAAAGGCCAATAACTTATTTGAACACATTGTATAAGATCTTTACAGCTGTCCTAAGCAACGGCATTGTTCGACGAATTGAGCCTGTATGGCGAGAGATGTACGAACAACGTGGCTCGAAAAAAGGTGTAGCAGGCTGTCGAGAGAACCTGCTGATTGACAGGTGTGTCTGTAAAGACGCTACAGTCCATCAGCGCGTCCTGTCAATGGCCTGAATTGACTACCGGAAAGCTTTCGATTCAACCTCTCATAAACTTATCATCTGTCTGTTTTGAAGCTTGAAGGTACATCTACACATAGTGAGATTAATAGAGAGACTGATGCCTCTTTGGAAAACTAGATTTACTGTCTCTTCTAGAAATTATCGTCTGACAACGAACAACGCCAAATTCCAGAGGGGCGTCTTTCAAGGTGATACAATGAGATCTCTGCTTTTTTGCATCACACTTCTGCCTCTATCTCTCGCAATACGAAATTCGCATGGATACCTCTGTGGCGACACTCATCAGCGCGAGCATAACGTCACTCATGTACTTTATATGGATGACCTGAAGATCTATGCCTCTGGTAAAGGCATACTTCAAACTGTTATAAATATCGTCAAGAACCACACAGGAGAGATTGGGATGGACTTTTGTTTGGAAAATTGTGCCAGAATTCATATGAAGACAGGAAAGATTACTGGCGTTCCCAAGGACCCTAAACTTGTTGATATAAGTGTTATCAGACATCTTAATACTGGAGAGACCTATACATACCTGGGCGTGCCTCAAAGCCGCATTCAGGGCGTAACATCAGTGAAGGAGTCTCTCTGAAGCATATACAAGCATCTTCTTCGACAGATTTGGTCTTCTAATCAGATGTGAGGAAAATTCATTGCTACATCTAGATTCTTTGCATCTAAAAGCCGAAGTAAAGAAAGCAGAGGTTTGAAGATTTCAACAACAGCTACTCGACAAGCATATGCACGGAAACTTTCACAGAAATGTACAAAAACAGTCCTTGTCGAAGGAGCAAACTTTTTCTTTCCTCAAATCATCAGGGCTCGAATCAGATACAGAGGGTTTTATTTTCGCATGCCAGGACGGTGTCATTTTCAGCTTAGCATATCGTGACGGCATTTTATGTCAAGAAGTTGCCAGTGACAGGTGCAGATCATGTCATGCATACGCTGAGTACCCAGAGCACATACTACCGGGGTGTCCGACCCACGCTGGAACGACGTATATCCATAGACATAATGCGGCCCTAAGAGCACTTTATTACCACCTTTGTCGCTTTTACGGTGTTGGTCGCTACCCTGCCCTGCCGAACGTTCCAAGGGATATAGGGTCAATTGTCCGAAACGAGAAGTGCAAAATTGTCTGGAACTGCGACTTTTGGGGAGCAGTCTCCGTTGCGTGCTCGAGGCCTGACATTGTTCTCCAAGACTTCGAGAAGCGAACTATATTCGTGATCGAATTCTCGGCTCCGTCCGAATACAATATCACTGTAAAGGAGAAAGAAAAAGAGGAGATGTATCAAGACCTTAAAAGAGAGCTGCAACGACTGCAACCAAAATATTCGGTGCGTGTAATTGTCGTGGTGATAGGTGATTTCGGAGGTGCGAAACTATCACTCGTTCGTGACCTTAAAGCCATACCTGCGTGCCAAAAATTTGCCTAGGCACTTGCGAGATGGATGCAGAAAACTGTCATCCTTGGGTCGCTTCGTGTCCTCTAGATACACGAGGGTTTCGCCGGCCTGTCGTTGTGATTTCATCGTGCCCTGTGACCATCTCACTATAAGCTCACATATAATATGAAGTTCCACTAACCCATCTCACGGTTGTGGAACGTGGCCATAGGTGTGATTTACCGCGGTTCTACTGGGGGCTATTAACATTTTTTTTAGATGGCAGTTGCTCTCAGTAGGACCGTGCGGCAGTTGCTTAACATGGCAGCCACTAACCTGCCGTCCCTGTCAACGACTGGCAGGTCCACCAGCTCAGAAATTGGCACGACAGGGAAGTGAGAAATTTCGGAGAGAGAGAGAACACCATGAATCAATTATGAGATGAGAAGTACTTAATATATTTTAAACAACAAAGTTACTCACCACATTTATCTTACAGAATGTTCAAATCGAAGCAAGTTAGGCAGAGACGCTTGAAATTAATTCTACAGGTACCCGTAGTTACTCTAAATGTCTAAGTCTAAGTGTCGAAGCTAGGAAAGCACTTAGTCCTGGTAAAAAGGCGACCGTGTACCCCTGGAACCATTGGGCCAATTCCAGTTTATCCGTTCGGTCTATTTTAGTTCTCGTTAAATTCAATAAAGCCTCAGCTTGTCGCCATCAATTCGGTCTTCCTGTCTTAGCCGACACTACCGTCAAGCCTTGTACAATACCAACTGACTCGTTTCCACCTGCTCCGTAGTCGTCCCGCCACTTTCCGACGGGCCTTCCAAATTTCAGTGTTGTGTTCTTTCATTGCCTTAGAGGAACGAAAGATCTCCAATGTGGTTCGCCCGTCAATGTGCGTCTCCGTACCTGCCTCCGTCGTGCTGATTAGGTCTTTCCAGCGGGCTTTTGAGACTCCCATTGGTCAGTAGAAAATGGCTGCCTGTCAATGTGGTGAACGGCCGGTGCTGCCTTTCGTAGCTAGTAGTGACAACTGCGCCCTGTTGATTGTTCTGGCCACCTGGCTGCTGGATTCCTCTTGGCCGCAGAACTGCAGACTCTGACCCAGCCGTTCGACCTCGGCCAGTAGAACATGACCGCTGGCTCATTTCTATCAACGCATGCAGTTGCCTAGCAACGTCGCCACTGCACGGCCGCCTCGGTTCCTTGCCGCCGCCTGATTGCCTAGCAACGTGGTGTAGCAGTATTGATTGCGTCTGACCACAGAATAATAATAAGGAGACTGAGCACCGTACATTCGTTCTGACTGCGGTAACTGTACATTTATTGTCGAGCTTAGACGCTTCTATTCAGCACATTATGGACATTCGGTCATGAGCACTGTGATCTGCTATCTCCTTTTCTCCCGCGAGGAGTGTGCGAGTGAGCGTCAGTCTATGCAAACACTCCGTGATGACAACATTGACAGCAAATTGAGGTTCTGTCAATGTTTTGAAACTAATGGCAAAAGTGATTGCAAATAAGTAAATAAGTGTAAGTCGGAAAATCATATAAAATGTACATTTTTGAGGGTTTTCAAATAGAATTTTGAAGATTTTTAAGGATTTACAAAAATTTCATGATAATAACAAATTTTATTTCAAATTACTTGGAGAATTTGATGTTATTTTTCATTTTTTAAAAATGTTGAGAGAATATTCATAAACACTTCAAACAAATTTTAGTCTATAAATAACAATTGAACAATTAACAATGTATAGCAACTTGAAATAAAATAATTCAACTTCTAATTATAAAACTGTTCAGTTATATATAAATAATATTTGCGGAAACTTAACCTGAGTTTTCAGTTGTCATTAAGCACGGCGCTCACTCGCACAATTCGCGCGGGAGAAAACGAGATAGCAGATCACAGTGCGCATGACCAAATGGCCACAGTGTTCGTAGAGTGTCGAGTCCTCGTTATTCTTGCTTCTGGTGGTTTAGTGTTGAATGATTCCTGGATGGCTATCTGTTTCTTGCCCACCTCATAGGCATCCCTTGGATCTCCGTCCTCCGAATATTTAACTCGACACTGACTCCCTACATTACAAGCCTGTTGCTGCTACATATTTTTATGATTAAAATTTAATCGGGTTCCTTCGCAATCTAGGTGAATTCTAATATGAATCAAATTACTTAATCTAGTAAGTACGACGATGGTCATGGAGATTAAGGCATAGGCTTTGGACCCACTCCGTCGGCTTGCGGGTTCGATTCCCGCCTCGCACTCTGGAAGAACCTCGGTGGCCCATGTGGTGAACACCTGCCTAGCAAGGGAGTTGTTCATCTCCGAAGAGTCGCGGGACCAGTACCTCTAGAGAAAAAGGTTCTCTAAGTACGTAAGGCTGTTGCTCTTGGTGGTTCGAAACCCACCTTAAACTGTAGGTCCCCCTCCCACCACCAAGTAAGTGTGTGGGGGGTGTGTAAAGGAATAGGGAAGAGATACAAGAGAAATGTAAACCCTTAGGGGACACATTAGAAGCTTAAAAAAAAATTACTTAATCTAGTTAATTATCTAAGTTGGTGGTGTTAGCTTGAGAGTAGCTTATCTAGTCAAGTTCGCGTGACTTCACCAGGTTAAGATTGGGCTTCGGCGAAATCCCGGAAAGTTTCTTTCATATATATGGGGCTCTTTTTCTCAAGTGTACCCAAACAAACAGTCAAAGTTGTCCGATCTAAGTTAAACTTAGGCAAAGTGTTGTGCTATTAGATATTAGTTTATAGGAAAAAAATTTGGTAATTCGAAAAAGGATTGACCGAGAGGAAAATTAGAGACATTATTAATGCACATATTGACTTTTAGTCACTTTTTGGATTAGAATTTAGTCTTGCTGCAAAAAACGTATAATTAAAAATTATTCCTTCGAACTCACGAGGTATTCTCTGGAAATCTGCTTATCGACAACCTTGCACTCAAAGTACAATACCTTCGAATACTTTTCAGTCTTGCTTTTTTCAGAGCACTTTCACTGCTTCTTTCAGTTTAAATAGGTCACTTTTTCAAATTAATTAGGCTGTGGCAGCCCTTATGATAATAAATTACAAATTCAAGCCACGGGATCAACACACTATTGACACTATTTGACACTTCTTTGAAGCGATGACGCTATTTTGCTGCTATTTCGAAAAATTCACGCGAGAGACACTCATTTCAGGTCAGAAAAAGCAATGGATGCGGTAGTATTTAAATTCTTTTTCAATAGTTTTTTGTTTATATTTTTTCGCTTTCAAATTTGTTTGCATAAATAGTTGAATTTCAAACCAAGAAGATCAATTTTTGACCAAGAATGGAGCAGTTAAATTAAAAATTGTAATATTCTTGAAAAAGAAAGATGTATTATCTACACAGTAAAACCTCTGGGATGAATTTTGTTGCACCTGATTTCAAGACGGGATTCCACATTACTCGGAGTTGAAGTGCAAAACTATCGTCTATTATTTTTGCCGCAAAAATACAAAAACAATTGACAGCAGGTGACTTTTCGTACCTCAAGTCCAAGGAAAACGATACCTTGTCTAGTGGTATCATTCACACTCCCAAGACTAATTTTTGTTGCAGAGAAATGGTACCCTGAAATTAGCGTTAAATTCACACTTTGTGTGAATGAGGAAAAGTGAATTGGAAAATTGAATGAGAAAAATATTAGAAAAAGTTTGTTCATTGAGGGTGAAAAATGATTTTAAAGAGACAATGAAACAGTGATAAGAACAAGATGTTTTTATAACGTACTGCAAACTTTTATTGGACGTAAATATCAAATATGATTTGAACTTTTTTCAGAAAATCCCAGAAACGTACAAAGTTAGGCAAAATGACGTTAAAAAAGCGTTCAATATCACAAGGATGCCAAAAAAAGTTTTTGGATTATTACACGTTTTTGAAATTTAATTTCTCTTGGCTTAGGAAGTTTTAAGAATTTAATAAAAAATGCAATATTTTACATAATTCAGAAAAATTTCTTTAAAGCTTTATTGAACACATATTCATTTAACTTTACGTAAATTGAACACAGAATATCACAAAATGGACAAAAAAAATTGAAGCAGAGATGTGAGCCTTCACGTGCGTATAGCCTGCAATTAAATATAATATCTGTGCGCCCGTCGTATTCAATAATACAAACGTTTGTCAAAAAACGTGAAATTTAACCTAGATTTTCAAGGTCATAAATATTGTTTCCAAGCTTCTCCATATTTTCCCTCTATTCTGTAATTCTTCACGTATTCACGTATTTTTTTACTTTCGCCCAGTGTGCGCCGCCCCATTTATATATTCCGTAAATTTTCTTAGATCTCCATTTTATAATTACAGGATGAATTTTCTATGAAATATTATCAGTACTGAAATTTATATTTATTCGAAAGCTGGGTAAATGATCAAATTTAATACAAAAGTTGGCGCTTGATATGCGCGCGTGTAATAGTCTAGTAAAGCATATTTTCCCTTAATTTCGTCCAGAAATTACAAGAATCTGAAGAAATTACAACTCTCTGTTGAGAGAAAAAGATCTCCAATTCAATTTTATAGAAGAATTTCTGATTCAGAATTTTTCAAGAGTTTTCATAGGCCAATGCTTTTTAGGGAGAAAAGCGTACAGGTAGTCATCGAATTTATCCTCTCAATTAAAGTTATAATGCTGAATAACTTTAGGGTGTTTTTCATCAGAAATTGTATTGTTCAACCAAAATGCCCACTTGCTTTCTAGTCCTATATTCAAAATCGATATATTATTTTGTTACAGAACCAGTGATTGGACCGCCACACATAGAACACCTCCGAGAGATGATGTGGTATAAGTTGGGTCAAATAGTGATACATGAGAACTCTTATCATAGAATCATACAAGAAGATCGTGATCATCTACGGCTTAAACTACTTAATAACGATGAGCGCGAGCTTTATGACAGGATTTGGAATCGAAACCCCACCTCCCCAGGTTCAAGTTCTAGCAATAAATCTTAGCACTAAAAGAACTTAAACTTAACCTGAGATTAGCATACACAAGATCCAAAATTTTTTTTACTCCAATTGCTACTATTCGATAATTGACAGTTCAACTACTGGTGAATAGTATCGGAACACTGAACCCGATGACGCCATAAAAAATAGAGAAAGATAAAAATATTTCCCAAAAACTTAAAGCTCATTGAATTCTGCGCTAAATGAGCTCTAGTACAGTAATTTGGCCTTGTGGGTATTAAATTATGACGAGTAAAAACCGAAAATATAATTTCGATTCTTTTGAAATTTTGTACATCATGTTCATCTCCTGGCAGAGAATAGGCAAATCATTTATTAATTTAATATTTTACAAAAGCAGTTTAGGATTTTTGCATGCTCGCACAACAAGTTATTGTTTCATAAACCCGTAAAAATTTTTCAATATTTAATGGCTCAAAGAAAATGTTGCATCCTAATATCCCTTTTGTAAAATTTCAAATTGAAGGTTTATTGTTCTAGCTCCTGCCAAAAGTTAATGTTGAAGTACAAAATTCCTTAAAACTGGGAACTTTATTTCATCACGAGCAAATTTAATAATATTTCCAACTGTTTAAAAAATATATATATTCATATCTACATCTTTGACAGCCTTATCACCTTTCAAATTCAAGACTAATTTTTAATAGATCATCCAGTGAATGCTTGGATACTGTCCGTCAGTAGTGTATCTAGAATAGAAAATCTATAAGTAAATCATTAGCATTGTTATATACAAATTGTAGGGACGAATCCTAAAAATCTGTATATAACAAGGTTTGAAAAAGGTTGGAAATTACAGAATCTAACAATCAATTACAGACTTATTAAGATAGAATAGACATATATAACGAATGCAGTGATTTGAGTAAAAAACACATTATTCTCTCATAAAAAAGCAATACTTCATTTATGCTGTTTTTTGTAACTTGGTAAAACTTTTGTAACAAATCGCAGCAATTTTTACCAAAAAAGAATCAAAATTATGTTTCAAAAGAATGAATTAGAATTCAAATTCTAAAATACAAGGCCATCCATTATTTAATGAGTTGAAAAAGGCTTGGCCTGATTATTTGTATAATAAATGAAATTAATGTTTTTTTCAATGGTCCAATAGGTACGAACAGTTTTCAGCACTAAATCTTTATTCAAAAGTTTGTGAAGTTAGACAATCTTCGAAGAAAAAAGTTAATAATTTCAAAACTTTTAAAACCTCAAGAGATTTTAGCACAATCCATAAGATCTAAAAAAGTTAAGAAATTAATGATGTCATGGTGGAAAGGAGCACTAATTTGAATTGTATACATGGCTTTAAAATTTTTATTTTTAATTTGAAGCTTCCCGGCCTAAAAATGACAGGTAGCAATCCATGACAGCCTATCCCACAAATTTATGAGAATTGGATTTTTGGCTCAAAATATCAAAAAAATTCTTGTACGTAACCTGACGAATGGATTTTTTAATAATATCATTTCGTTTTGCTAGCATCCCATGAGGGCCAAAATATGAATATGCGCATAGACCCATGCGCGCAACGGCAGCTGCATCAAGTTGAATTCACTTTTTTTTTTAAATCGAAAGCTAGATTTTTTTTTTCACCGCGCAAATTTGAAAAAAGTGTCCCTCGAGCATAAAAAAAACTTCCGCCTTATTTTTTCCAAAACTACTAGTATTCTTTCATCAAAACATTTTTATTGATTCAGTAACTAAATAGGTCGAAAGAGAATTCTTACATTTTTAAAATTAAAAATTGTATATTTCATACCCGTCCGATTCGAAAGAAGAGAAATCTCACTAAATTTTTTCGGATCCTGCAAATATTTTCCAATCGGATTTTTCCAGGGTTCAATTCGGCACTGATTCCGAAAGGACTTATTCTAAAATGCATAATTCGATTTTTAAAAACTTTCTTATTCTCTTCTGTCAAATCCTAAAAATGTAGGTTAGGCTGTCATGTCATGCTACCTTTCAAATGTCACAAATAATTATTCTGAACTAAAACGTTTAAAAAAATTGGTTAAATTGATCATTCAGACACTAGAAACAAAATATATTGAATAACATTTTATTTCAAATGCTCAAACTTGTACATAATGAAATTAGGAGCCTCAATTCAAAATCGAATCATCTCAAACTTCAAAACTTCAAACTGGAATTGCAGAACGTAACGGAAGAGAAATAAAAAATATAAAAAAATTATTCACAAAAATTGTGCTCTTCATTAAGCTTCATATGCTAATATTTTTTTCGAGAGGTTTTCTTTAAATTTGAGTTTGAGATAATTTTTCGCGTCACTTTATCTCGAGCGGGAGGTAAGGAATACTAAGCCAAGCTTACCGCAGGTTATTGCATTCGGACCCTCAATTGATGATTCGCAAACTAGAAACAACACATATTGAATAACTTTTTTTTTTGAGCGCTCAAACTTGTATTAGGCGCCGCAATTAAAAATTGGAACTTCTCAAATTTCAAAACTTTAAACTGGAATTGCAGAAATCTACCAAAAGAAAAATAATAATTTCTTGTAATGTCAAAAGTCATCGATGAGATTGGTTTAAAAAATTAAAGAATTTAATATTCTAAGCTTCTTATTTTAAATTAGTGAGTTAGTCACTTTTCATTTTGAAGTTTTCAAGATCACCGTTGTCGTTTATAGCAAAATTACAACTCTAAGACTTGAAAGGACTTTAGTCCTGTAAATATATTTGTAGGGTCGACTCGGGAGGAGAAATAAAGAATCTTGCCTATCTTTCAATATAAAAAGTCTTTAAAAAAAGGATTTATTTAACCCTGAGATATTTGTACATAGAAAACTAAAAAGTATCTATGACTCGTAAGTCATCCTAGCATACAATGTGTCTAGCTAAAACGTTTATTATTTTAATTTCTAGTTATTGATATATTCATAAATCAGTATCGTGGAATTTTGTCTTCACGAGATATTTAAAGTATATTAAAATAAATCTTTTTTATTAGTACACAGTGAATAATTTTAACACTTGTACACTTTTAATCGTGTCCGAAGAATTGAACGTTTTCTCTATTTGAAGTTAAATTTTCTATTTAGGAAAATTTACTTCTCTTGTCGTGATAATCTCGAAGATTGAACTATTTTTGAGGACCTAAGTGGAGCAGTCTCGACACTTGGTTAAAATCTCGCTTTTGAAAATCTCTTTGAATCCTAAGTGGAGCGATCTCGACACTTGGAAAAATATCGAAAATAAACTTGATATAAAATCTCTTATTCAAAATCCTAAGTGGAGCGATCTCGACACTTGGAAGAAAATTTCGTACAAAGTAAATTTGATATAAATTTCTTTTTAAAAGTCCTAAGTGGAGCGATCTCGACACTTGGAATAAAATCTCGTTTAAAATAAATTTGTCTTGAGAGAAGTCGCTATACGCGTATCTGTCAGTATATTCACTATACACGATCTTAATAGTTTACGACTCGGTTTCGACGGTATAACCCTCTAGCCTGCCGTGTCTGCTATCAAGATTTTGAGAGAAGCTAATAAATGAGCTGAGTCACAAAATAACTTTCTACAGCTTCAAATATTAAAGTCTCCTAGTGTATGGAGAATCTCCTGAAGACGATTCTAAAAGTCGCGCCCTGAACCTCGTGAATCAAGCAGAAGGACCTTTTGGCGCTTATACCCCTCGTGCTCGGTTTCGACGATATAATTCTCTAGCCTACTCGTTAAGGGTATAAGCTTAGGTGCGGTCGACGCTCGGCTTCAGGAATACAATTCCTTAACCTGCATCCGGTACGCCCTAGATTCCTACTGCTCGCCAAGCGAGCCCCCCAATTGCCAATCTCACTCCCGGCAACCCCTTTTAAAGGAAGTCATCCCCTAGGTTGCAATCGCGGTGCGGGGGTGGGAATGGCTGCGACTGCGCGTCTGCTTAGCCCCTGGGGCTAAGGCCCTCTCGCGTTTCTGTGGGGATGGTTGTAGGTTTACAGGGGTTGAGACATGTACCTTACAGACTTAAGATTGAAATTTTAGCGTAGAGAAATACAAAATTAATAAAGCTTCAATTAAAATTATTGTAATGTGTATAATTTATCAATTTGATTAGTTGTCTCGCTATTGCGGATTTCAATTCGGAAATTCAATTCGGAAATTCGATTTAGAAATAAATGATTATCAAGAGAAATATCAAGAGGCTCGAAAATTAAAATCTCTCAATTGAAACTTCCAGGGCATTTTGTCCTGAAATATAATTTAGAATTTTTGAAAATTCAAGAAATTAGTCCACATTAATTTTTATATTGTATGAAAAGTAGCTATAATCGTAAGTTTCAATAATTATCAAGATAAAAATATAAAAGTGAGATTACAGCAATGAATAATGTAATGTGAGGCTTGTGAAATTTTGCTAAATTTATTTGAATTTCTACAGAGTTAGTACTTACCTTCACGACTTTAGCGCCAATGCGACAGGGCTTGAAACTATCTACCCAAAACGTTGTCACTGTGAAATATTAGCCAGCTTGGGGGGCCTGCTTTCCTTCCAAAAATAATTAATTGAAAACAATTCAGAATGATAGAAAGAAATTTGAATTGTCTCTAATCGTGTTTCTTAATCGTGTGTGCATGCTTGGACATGATTGAGTGTTGCAATGTTTCAATCGTTGCCAATCGGGCCAATCGGTAGTAGGATTTTGAGGTTATGACGTAGCAATTTAATGACAGCACTTTCGTCATGCGGGAATCATTTCAAAGCGTTTATTAACTCTTTTTCGAGGCAAAACATTTTAAGCAATATGTCCATTAAAAAAATTGAGTAAATGTTTTGTAATAATGTCCGCGAGCTGAGAGTGCTGTCATCAACAAATTTCCCATGACGTGAAGTTTCTTAATCAAATCATTCATTCCATTATCTATAATTTTGTGTAAAAAACGTATAATATATTGAATAAATTATTCATAATATTTCAGGTACAAAACAATTCAAATTAATTGAGAGTAGAGTTATTCAGATTCTCCCTCATCTTCTAATATCCTACGGATATTAACATTTTCACTTCTTAAGTCACCACCTTCTGCCCCACTATCAATCTCACTTGGCAGATTCATCATTTTAATTTAAAATTAATCTCTGGTTGAAAATGTAACAACTTTGTTGAGATTTCCCTTTCGGCGAGCCTTTAGGGGTAGGCGTGACACTACCCGATTCGGGTAGTGTTTCTAGGTGGA
>CAKNXH010060492.1:33765-82370 GCA_932178445.1 Andricus quercusramuli
TTATCGGCGAAACTAAGAAAACACAATTATCGATTGACCTCATTTTGCAATTATATAATAATAAATAATAAGCGATTGTTAACTTTCTCATGATTTTCTGGGCATCGCTAGAGTATTTTGAATACGTTCTACAACTACGAACTCATTTCAGTAATATTTGGCCGAGTTACAACGATTTACGTTTGAAAACTTAATTGAATCAGGGATAAACTTGTTCTTAATATTCCGTTTTCATTAGTAAAAATAAACGGTTAGAAAGAAAAAATCTATGAGGAAAAAGTTTCACTTCATTATTATCTAGAATTCTGCGTTTTCAAAGAATTGATTTTTTGATTTTGACAATTTTCTTTCTTTGAGATGATCGGACGATACTGTTACGCGTTTTCGAGCGTCGGGCTGGTAATTTAATCTGGCGAGTCAATTGTTAATGTTAAATTTAAAAAATAGTCTAATCTGTAACAGGTTTTGAATAGCTAAATCTTCAAGTTCATTTCTGTCATTTATTGTTGACTTTTTATGCTTTTTAGTTACATAAAGCCTTCTGAACAATCTAATACTATACAATAAAAAATTCGAAACCTTTGAAATTCAAAGATTTCAAGATTAGGCATTGTAAACCATATTATTTGAGACATTCAAAATTGAATATTTCAAATATTTGAAACTACAAATTTTGGAGAATTTCAAATAAACTCATTTATAAGTTTTGAATTGTTATACTGCAAGACATTTGAAAGGATTGAATAAGTTTTTCTGCTAAAAATTAAAAGAATGTATTGAGTTACCTATAATATATTTAGTCCGAGTTTTAAAATGTTGGCGCCATCCTGCGTTCTATAATGATTCCTATCGCTTTCAATTGTATATCCATTATTCTGAATTACAGGTTAAGTTATCACCACAGCTTTTTGATATTGTGATAATCACGTACAAGCGGTTTTTTACTTTTTCAAAGAAAAAATGTCCACAATATGCATTTGAAAAGAGGTAAAGAAACTTTTTACAATGATACACCCGCTAAATCAAACTACTACTGCCTACTTGATAATCACACTATGTCACTGTCACATCGTTAAATGGCAAGATTTTTATGTACCGTTAACCCACATACTTTCGACATTCACAATTAGCAACAATTTGAACCGATCCAACTTTTGATCACTCTTACTCGTTATAAATCGTGTCCAATCGATTATTTCTAGAAGGGTTCTTAGTCTCTGACGAAACAAACTTCCCCTGCAGCCAACCTCGTAGAATCTGACAGTTGTTGTTATTTTTGTGTGGAGGTTGGTTGATCCACCCTCTCCACTTGAGTTGAATATTAAATTAAAGCAATACAAAAGAAATTAGAAGAAATAATGAAAATTCTGTAATTTGGAATCCTGTGGTCTGGCAAGTAGTGGTCCTGGTCAGATGACCTAACCTCCCTATTTCCGTATTTAAATTATTCCGTATTCTTGAATTATTTGATTTAGTTTAAATGGCAGTTACTCTCAGTGGAACCCTGCTGTGGTTTTTGACCCTTTTTTATCTCTTACTGTATATAATTTTTTTGAACTATGAAATAATTTTTGGGATTTAGAATAAATATCAACATTTAATCTCTTGGTCAATTATTAGTAGACTCAGAATTTAGTAGAATTCAGTAGTTCTGAGGAAAAAATTATAGTATCATCAGAATAACCTGTAAATATATTTTTTACAGCTGATTTTAACATACCGCAAGTCATATATGAACATGGGGATAAATTGATGGATGGTGACAAACAGGTTGGAGTAGGAGGCTACGAGCAGATTTATGAAATACGATTATACAATAGGGGTAATTTGAAAATTAAAATATAATTTTTGAAAATTAGAGAATTCTGCCTAAAAATACTGGCATTATTCAAGTACGGAGTGCTTTATGCACTTGGATCACATACGAGGAGCTTACTTTCAAAAGGGCATATATCCACTTTTCAAAATTTTTTGTTTTTCTGCGTTAATCATATCTTCGGGATAAGCCCTATCAACTTACGTATCAGTTTCCTCCAAGAAAACTTTCTATCCCATATTAAAAGTGAGTTAAACATTTGCTTTGCCACCAAAAGAGCATGCATCCAGTCTCTGGATAATGAGATAAGGAGATAATGAGAATGCAAACTTCTGGTAATTCGGTGCGTGGCCTAGGACCAATAGAATGTAGGAATCCAGAAAACCCAATTCTTTTATGAATGCTGTAAAACGTTTCTCTCGATTTCCCAACAAAGACGATAAGTGGATATATGCCCTTTCGAAAGTAAGCTCCTCATATAACTATTTTACATGTAGTAAAGTGCCTAGTAGTTTTGAAATAATAATTTTTTACATTCTTTAACTTAATTAATGACTATAATTTACAAACACCAACAGGGGTATACATCGACATTATACCTGAAGATGGTCAGGTGTTGGAGCGTTTCGATTGGTCAAAACACGCTAGAACAGGTTATGCATATGCTCCTTTTGCAACACTTTGGAGAGATATGTGGGTCGTGCAGTCTCTGCTCCCGCGAACACATGCAGGTAATGTACAAAACTAAAATTCTATCTAAAATAAAGATATTGGATATCTGTGCCTGATGTGCCCAGATTTTTCAAATAAGGATTATTTCGGGGCGTTCAATGGTAGTTTTCATCCCAGTTTATCAAATATAAAATTTTTTATGCATGAAATTATGTGTTACTATTTAACTTTTATTAAACATTGAGATTTAATTTTTTTGGACGACTATCAAATTTTTGAAATTTAAAATCTATATTTTGCACCACTACTGCAGAATAATGTACTCACTAGTTTTTAATATTGCGTACCTGTTAATGTTCAAAATAATAAACGTTTATACTTCTTCTTACAGAGAAAATAGAGGCTCAGAGACTCCAAGAGATTTGGGAAGAGAAATGGACTCGGCATCATTGAAAGTCAAATAGTATGTAAGAGATTTGGCTCCTCCTGGGGGTTTTTTCCACAAGTGGCTTTTTCCGGTCGGGATGCACTGAAGCACAATCGTATGGAAGTGCAGGCAAATGCGGGAGCTTGTAAAAATACGGCCTTCAAATAAATGTTAATTCTGGTATTCCAAGTTGACTCATTTCGGAACCCTTCACCTCGTCTGGTTCCAAGTTTGCCCCACCACCGACGTAATAGTAGATACACCGTTTGAGGGCGAAAGCGTGGAAATGCAAACGACCCCTGCAACCGAGTGCTGCCAAATTACACGAGTTTGCATTCCCACGCTTTGTGCCATGAGGCGTCTACACAATGAACACACAACAGTGGATACGCAACCTTACTTTTCATCGGTAAAATTCGACCGAAGAAGGATGGCAGTCATTAATCCAGTCACGCAGACGAAAACAGCTCTACGCAAAGGTAAATTCAATTTTCATTTAGGCGGTTGGATAATGCATAATATTACACCACAGCCGTTAAATTTTGTTTTATCTCATTTTTCTCTTTGTCTGCTTTGAATCAAATAACGCACCTTTCTGTCCAAACTAATGAAGCAAAAAAAAACTGAAATTCAAAATTATTATAAAGATTTTAATTTTTGGTGACTAGCGTTAATATCAATTTAGTTTGTCGGTGGAATGACGGTTTTTGATCTACTAGTCTTTTTTTAAATATGTTTTTGTTACTTTTTTTTTCAATTGGAGCTTCGGTTTGTGCATATAAAATAGCGAAATTGAGAGAGTGATAATTTTTGTAAGATTGAGTAGGTTTTTTTTTCTTCTTTTAATATGCAGTGAAAAAACACATACACTCCTGAACATGCAGTAAATTTTTGTGTTAAATAAATAAGCTTTCGGGCAGCACTCCTCATCACCATGCATGTCCAGGAGTGGACATGCAGCCATGGTGATGAGGAGTGCTGCCCAAAAGAATGAACATATTTAAAGAAAAAAGACTAGTAGATCAAAAATCGTCATTCCACCCACAAACTAAATAAAAAAATTGATTTTTGAATCTGTCGAGCTTTGAATTTTAAATTATTTATTTAATTTTTAGAAAGTGGGACGATGCTCGTGGTGGTTAAGGCATAGGCTTTGAAACCACTCCGTCGGCTTGCGGGTTCGATTCCTGCGTCGCACTCTTGAAGAGCCTCGGTGGCCCATGCGGTGAACACTTGCCTAGCAAGATAGTTGTTTCCGAAGAGTCGTGGAACCGGTACCTCTAGAGAAAAAGGTTCTCTAAGTACGTAAGGCTGTTGCTCTTGGTGGTTCGGAACCCACCTTAAACTATAGGTCCCCCTCCCACCACCAAGTAAGTGTGTGGGGGGTGTGTAAAGGAATAGGGAAGAGATACAAGAGAAATGTAAACCCTGAGGGGACACATTAGAAGCTTCCATTCCAAAATTAATTTTTGGAACATTTTTTGTCTGTTTTAAGTAAAAAAGCGTTGAATTTATTAAAGAATAATAACACCAGCAATTTTGCAAGTAAAGAAATTAATTATCTTATCTTTTGGGCTTTGCATTATAACTGATTGAGTTTCGAAAATTGCCACTGCATAGAAAACCAAAATTTCTGCTGAAAATTGTGGAAAACTATTGTTCACTGTTAAAAAATGAATTTATTCACGAATTTCTATAATAAAACGGTGTTGCATAGGTTAATAATTTATTGTTGCTCACATTACTGCAATCGTTGTATATATTCGTTTCCTCTGTAATTAGCATGTAATTGACATCAGATTGTGCTATTTTTCCGTCCTTTTCCAAGGCCTGATACTTATATGTTTTTCAAATTCATAAAAAAATGCAGTTTTTGCTCACTGTACGTCATCTCTCGGTGACAGGTATTCACCTCGTAAGTCGTATTTTTTATAGCGAACTGTTGTAATCAAATCGTAATCGTATTCGTAAGGATGATCCTAAAAAACTCTTACAAAGACATTGATTGCTATAATATTATTATTTCAAAATAGGAGTTAGATGTGAAATTTCGATCCGACTTTGTATTGGGACCAATATCATATTATAGTTTGTTTTTTTCTATTGAATTAATTGTGTGGATAATTGCGGTTTGCATAAAGTTTACCCACTCTACGCGAAAACAGCGTTTGATTGGTCAGCGGGCACCTACTGGAGCTTTGTCGATTTCTTCTGGAATCAATACGGAAATGCAAACTTGCCGCAAAGACATCACGATCGGACGTTGATGATACAATTTTTTCTCCTGTTGGCATAGGTCAAACATATGATTTATGATTATGTTAAATGTCTCATGAGGAGTAAAATTGCATATTTGTATTTGGAATATGCAGTGCTGATTCATATCGGGATCAAGCCAATTAAGTTTTAGGTATTCAATTCCACCTTCATATACGTAAGGAAAAGTAGCCCGTATAGGATGAACAAAGATAAGATTTTCATAATGTGAAATGGACAATTATGATGACTAATTCAAATCTATGATTTGAGGCGTATCAACAATATTAACTTACGCCCTTGTTAAACACGATACTATTTATCCTACACTCCTTGAAATACGCATGTGAAGCAGATAGAAAATGTTTGGTGTACTTGACAATTTTACATTATGAGTGAAAGGGAGAATAGAATATAAGAAAAATAAAATAATAATAGAATAATAAGAAGTACTTTGCAGAAAGGAGACTGTGTTTCATGTCGGCCCGGCGGCGAAGTGCGCATGTGCGAACCTCACTGGACTGGAAGCGGCCACATTACGCCTTCTTCACGTGCATGTAATGCCGCGTTTTAAAGGGGGGTCGGACCAGACAATTTTTAAATATCCCTTTTGCTACAGAGATCGGTATGCTGCTACATCACCAATTTTAGGAAATTCTGGGGCCTCCACCACCCTTTACTGATGACAAGATTTCCCCTTTCCCAGAAACAAGTTCCTTTGAATAAAATAATGTAATATTAGTTAGATTATTGCTATGGGCTAGAATGAAGGTAGGAATCAGAAGATTATTTATCGTATCGTGCTACGCACCAGTTGATAGCGATTCGAGGGGAGTTAAGGACGCCTTCTGGGACACTCTAAATGATACAATAAGTATTTGCGATCAAGGTGAAAGAATAATTCTGCTAGGAGACATGAACGGATGGGTCGGTGTCCAACGTCAGGATACAGATACAGAAAGGGTGCTAGGTAACTTTGGAGATCCAACAAGAAAAAATTATAACGGGGAAAAGCTAGTTAGCTTATGCTTATAAAAGGGCCTATTTATTACAAATACTTGGTTTAGACATAAAATGATCCACATGTACACCTGGCGCAAAGGAAATAGCCACAGCATAATTGACTTTGTTATTGCGGATGAAAGATCAAGAGAACTAGTTAAAGATACAAGAGTCATGAGGGGTTCCGAATGCAATTTTGATCATTACCTTTTAGTCTGCAAAATAAACTTAGGGCAGGGATGGAGAACAAAGAAAACAAGGAAAACGAAACAAACACGAATAAAAATTGAACATTTACAAAGACAAGAAGTGCAAACAGAGTTTAAAAAGAGGTTAACTGAACGCATAGATAGGGCAACGTGGGAAGCGCTTATAAGCAATAAAGATATAGAGGGCGCGTGGACTTTGTTACGGGGTATCATTGTCAAAACTGCGACCGAAGTACGTGGTACGGCGGTTGTAGGAAGAAAGTATGGCGATGCGTGGTGGAACGATGAAATTGCGGCAGCCCAAAAAGAAAAGAAAGAAGCGCACAACAAAACGCTGAACATGACAGGTCTTAGCGATGAGGAGAGAACTAGACTTAAAAATGATTATAGACACAAAAATAGGAAAGTTAAACGACTAGTCAAAGAGAGTAAAGAGAAAATCAGAACAGAAGAAGAGAACAAAATAAAAAACTGCTTTGAAGGAATTATGAAACTATTATATAAACAGTTGAAGGAAAGTAAAAGTACAGAGTTTGCTAGCATGAGAAACAGTAAAGGCGAAATGCTATATGATATAGACGGGATAGTAGACGCTTTAAAAGACTCTTTTAAAGAACTACTAGGAGGTGAAGATATAGGGCAACAAAACTGCGACATAGAACATAATGCACTAGAAAATCCAACTGAAAAAGTCTGTGTCACTGCGGTCAGAGATATAATTAAGAACTTGAAAAACGGTAAGGCTGCGGGTATAGACAATATTAGCGCTGAAATGCTTAAATACAGTCGCGAGTACATACCTCACAGGTTGTGCGAATTAATAAGTTTATGTTTCGAGACAGGGGAAGTCCCAGATGATTGGAGAAGGGCGATTATTGTACCAATATATAAAAAGGGAGATAAAAGCAACTGCAGTAATTACAGAGGTATCAGCCTACTAAGTACCGTAAGTAAAATATACTCAAAAATGCTTATTCGTAGGGTAATGGAAATTACAGAAGAGAAGATATGGGAAGTCCAAAGTGGATTTATGCCAGGAAGATCATGTACAGATCAGATATTTAGCCTAAGACAGATCACAGAAAAAAGCTTGAGAGTAGGACAGAAAGTTTTCTGTGCATTTATTGACCTAGAAAAAGCATTCGACACGGTAAATAAAAGTAAACTTTGGGAAGTCCTTAAAGAGTATGGAGTGAATGGAGGGCTCCTACAAGCAATAAAAACAATATATACGGGTAGTAAAGCGAGTGTAAGGGTAAATGGGAAAAAGAGTGAATGGTTCGATATTATGCAAGGCGTGAAACAAGGATGCGTTATGTCCTCGTGGCTTTTTATCATATTCATGGATAAGTGTCTTAGAACTGCCCTCTTCGACGAAAAAGGTGTAGATCTCGAAACCGTCAAGGTACGTGGGTTGGCTTTCGCGGATGACAAGATTGTTATGGCAGAATCAGTCGAAGACTAGCAAAGAATGTTGAATAAACTTAATACAAGCATGAAGAACATGGACCTCAAAATTAACGTGAATAAAACGAAAGTCATGGTGTTTGAGGGAAAAAGTGAGAAAACAATATGCAACATTGTCCTAAATGATGAGAGATTAGAACAGGTTGACAAGTACGTATATCTAGGTAGTCTATTCACTAGCGACGGAAAAATAGATGGGGAATTAGATAGGCGCATAAATAAGGATAAGCAGGTTATCGGTAGAGCAGGGTCCATCCTCACAAATAAAAACATATCAAAAAAAGCTAAAATGGCCATACATAATTCTATTTTCGTACCGACTGTACTATACGGTACCGAGACATGGACCTGTCAAGAAAAAGACAGGAGTAAAATCAACGCGATCGGCATGAAACCTCTGCGCATAATATGCGGGAAAACACTGATGGACAAAGTACGAAACGAGACAATCCTCAAAGAATGTGGTACAGGGGAGACACTAATTGACATATGGAAAAGAAATCAGCTAAAGTGGTTCGGAAATCTTGAAAGAATGGAAGATGAAACGACTGACCAAGCAAGTGTATAAAGGTAAAGTAAATGGCAGAATGCCCAGAGGTAGACCGCCGAAAGAATGGTTAGAATCTGTGAATGAGACACTAATACGAAGAGACATAAGAAGCTATAGAAATAAAAGAGCCTGCATAAAAAAATGCATGGACGTGAATGAAGCTAGAGTAGTATGCCAGGACAGAAATGTGTGGCGAAAAATAGTTTATAAAAAGAGTGACAATAGAGTGAATGATGCCTGAAACAAAGACCTTGGATACTAATGGGCCCAACTGGGGAACCATACATAACAATTTTGTGAGGCTCCTCACTTGGGGTGATCGCTAGAGAGATTGATCAGCAACCTGGGTCGGAGCAGTGTTGCGGAGTGAACGTGTCATTTATATAAATAACACGAGAACTCCAGATCAATCTAAATCATCTATACCTAACACCTATATACCCATCTACCCTGTACCCATATACCGATCTACCTCATACCTATATACCTATTTCACTACTTTCCGACCGAGCAAGTGACGCCTACCCCGAAAGGGAAATGGCTTAATGGTATAATAATAATAATAATAATAATAATAATAATAATGATGGTGTTTTAAGCGATGTTGTTTGTGTGAGTGATATAAAATTTATAATAATATAATATAGGTATTTTTTGACATACTTCAGACCAAATAAAAGGAGATTAGTTGTTGAATCCTTTATTGCACACTTTCAGTAGCCAACGTTTCGAAAACAAAATGTTTTCCTCATCAGGACGAATTTTTTTTTGAAGTTCGTCAACATCTTAAATGTCCAAAGATTTCTATTCCGCTTCTTCTTTGCTATATAAATATATGAAATAATTTTAGTTTTAATTAATATTCAAGTAAATTTTTTGATGTGAAACATCTAATGGCGCGGTACGGGGGTAAGATCGCCTCTTGGCGTAGCGACGCGTGAGATTGCATGACGCGCTCGGGGCTTGTCGGCTCAATCCGCCTCAGCTCGGCGTCCCCTCTCTCCGCGCGCTGCACTCTCTTCTATACTTGCGCCCCACCGACTTGGCAGTGCCCTCTGGTCCCCTCTCACCGCGCGCTAGTCACTGTACTTTTTTAATTATGATACAATGTTATGTATTATGATACAGTATGATACATTTTCATACATTATCATACTATATTACAGTGAATCTTACAATATGATACAATATCAAACAATATGATACAATATCATACGATATAATACACTATTATATACAATGTGATACAATATCATATATGATGGAAAAAGTACAGTATCATACAATATGATGCAATACGTTACAACATGATACAATACGGCACAATATGGTACAGTATGATACAATATGATATAGTATCATAAAGTATGATGCAATAGGATACCACTTGGTACTTTACGATACAATATAATACACTATGATACAATCTGATGCAATACGGTGCATTATGATACAATATGATATACTGTCACTCTATATGGTACAGTATCATACAATATGATACAATATGATACAATATAATATAATATGATACATCATGATACATCATGATAAATATGTTATACTGTCACATAATATGATACAATATGATACAGTATCATAAATATAATACAGTGTAATACAATGTTACACAATCTGATGCAGAGCGATACAGTACGATACAATATGATACAGTATGATGCAAAATGATACACCATCATACAATATGATATACTAACACACAATCTGATATACTATCACACAATATGATATACTATCACACAGTAGGATACAGAAATATTATACAATATATTATAGCATCATACATTGTGATACAATGTGATACAATCTGATACAATATGAAACAATATGGCGCATTATGGTACAGTATGATACACTATCACACTATATGATGAAGTATCATACAATATGATGCAATATGATACAATACGGTACAGAATGATACAATATGATACACTATCACATTATATGATACAATATGATACAGTATCGTACAATATGATGCAATACGATACATCACGATACAATATAATACACCATTACATTATACGATACAATATAAGGTAACATGATACAATATCATACATTATGATACACTATGATACAAAATAATATCGTATCATACAATATTATACAATATATCATACACTATGATATGATATACAGTATGTCTCTCTCTCTTGTATCTTGCAGTCTCTTACTTTGTGATCTGAAAACTAATGATGATTCCTCACGGAAATTTGTTAAGTTAATCCATCAAAGTTTCACATCTGCCGTGTGGCCTCACTGCCACACACTGTTTTTTTTTGAGGTTAAAAATTCTTAATGAAATATTTACCTTAAAAGTCTTCATTTCCCAGTTAAATTCTGTTTAAATTAATAATTGATGTCTTCTAAATTGTTTTGTATACTCTAAAATTCAAGCTTTCAACAGTAATAATTTGGTTAATTTAGTTAAAATTAAGTCAGAGACGTAACAATCGTTATGCTCCATTTTTGCGAAGAGAAATTGAGAAAGAGAGGAAGAGAAATCTTAACAAAGACAGAATTAGCAATGAAGTATCATCAACTTAAATTATAAGGTGCTATAATTTATAAATAAATCTAATTACTATATTAAATTGAAAGAGTTAGAAAATTAAGCATTATTAACAACTTTATCAATTGTTTTGAAATTGCTATTGATGATTAGTTAAATGTGTATACCAATAATGTAAAAAGAAAAATTTTATTTAAAAATTCATCAATTTGGGATTTTGAAAATTCAAATAATTTTATATTTTTTTATATTTCTAAATTAAATTAGAGAATCCATAATTGCATTATACATTGGGCTATAATTATTAGGATCTTAAATTATATTGAAACAATTATTGCTGTTTTTCTTTATTAATGTGTTACTAACTATAGAATATAGGTAATTGTAACTATAGAATTAACAACTTTTTCCTTCTTAATAGATTATTGAAGATGTTGGAATTCGATGACAAAAATCCTTAGTAAGGATAAACTCCAAAATTTTACAATGAAAATATAATAAATTATGTCAAAACATAATATTAGTTGGATTAATGATGGCGTTTCAAGCGATGTTGTATGTCTGAGTGATATAAAATTTATAACAATATAAAGTAGGTATTTTTTTGACATACTTCAGACCAAATAAAAGGAGATCAATAACAATTTCAAACCAATTTATAAAGTTGTTGATAATGTTTAATTTTCTAACTCTTTCAATTTTATATAGTAATTAGATTTATTTCTGCTCGGTGGGTTCCTGTCACCACTACGCAGCGCGTCCTCGGGTTGCGGATAGAGGAACGCCCCGTTAGGCTGAACAGCCCCTCAGGTTAGCTGCGAATACAAGAATAAGCAGCCGCGGACAGCCGATAGGAACCAGTCGTGGGTGTGGTGAGCCCAGCCTAAGATGTTGGCCTAGCACTGCTTAGCACTGGTAGAAAACACAATGACGATGGCTTGGGAGGATCCACCCATTCACGTTCATACGCAATGGGTGGGTCCTGGCAGGCCGAGGTGCAGCGTGTATCCACCTAGAAACACTACCCGAACCAAAACTAAAAATATTGTAAGGAAACAATCCTGCTGCCCATTGGACACCGCAGCGATGACACTGCCCGCAAGGGATGTGTGGAATGATTCGCCTGTATAGGGCCAAAGGGGTACTGATGCCAGTATAGGCGCGCTGCCTTGCAGGGGGACGTTAGGATACGAGGATGAAACTGTAATGTGTCTGACGACAAGTTGACATGGTCCTTGTCAGAGTCGGAAAGCTCCCATACTTAGACCTAGGGAGGTATGGGGGTTATCACTCCTGGGACAGTGGACCCACCTACGATCGGAATAGGATCCTAACGTGCGGATTATCTTGAAACTACCATGGCTAACTTGCAAAAACAAAAAACTACAGTTAAAGATCTAAGGGTGGGAACTCTAAACGCGCGTAGTCTATATACTGGCGGATTTAGCGAACTCATTGAGATAGCAAATGAATACAGAACTGACTTAATAGCACTTCAAGAAACCTGCTGGCCGGGAGATTTCGGGTCAATTTCTAAGGATAACTATACTTTTCACTTTGGGGGAGGTAAGGGGCGCACACTGGGGACCGGTTTTCTTATTAATAAACGAATCTCGCAAGCGGTTATCGACATGCAATTCATTAACGATCGGTTATCATACATTGTACTGAAGGGTATTTTCAGCAAACAGGTATTAATCAATGTGCACTGCCCCACCGAGGACAAAGACGAAGACACTAAAGATCTCTTTTACGAAACAATCGAGCAGGTTTTTGACAAGTTCTCAACTTTTGATGCAAAAATAGTATTGGGAGATTTCAACGCGAAAATTGGAAAAGAGCCAATGTATAGGCCTACAATAGGATCAGAAAGTTTGCATGACGTCAGTAACGATAATGGAACTAGAGTAATAAACTTTGCAGCTTCAAAGAACCTCGTTGTTAAAAGCACATATTTCAAGCATAAAAATATACATAAGGCCACCTGGAGATCACCAGATGGCAACACTCACAATCAGATTGATCACTTTCTAATTGACAGAAGACGTCATACAAACATTCTCGATATAAGATCGTATAGGGGAGCGGATTTAAATTCAGACCATTTTCTCGTGATAGTAAAAATAAGATCTAGGCTAGCGATAACTAAGAAAACAAGCCGCACAGAGCCAACAGTTCGTTTCAATATAGATAAGTTCAAAACAGCAACAGAAACATTAAATTATCAAGTTGAGATTTCTAATAGCTTTGACGCTCTCCAAGAACAGAGAGACGATAACAATAATTACGAAGACGATCCGGAAACCCTGTGGAGCAATATAAAAAAGGCGGTAAAGACAGCCGCGAAGCTTACAATAGGTTTAAAGAAAGTAACAAAAAGCAAACCATGGTTTGACGAAGAGTGCAAACTCTGGTTTGAAAAACGTCGGAAGGCCAGACTAAGTAGTTTACAAAATAAGTGCGATCAAACACATAAGAAGTATCTCGAGATTAGTAAAAGTACAAGAAGGCTTTATAGATCCAAGAAAAGGGAGTGGGAAAAGAATAAAATACTAGCAATAGAAACGCATAATAAACAGAATAACCCGCGCGAGATGTACAGGGGAATCAATTTTATAAGGAAAGGCTTTCAAAGTAGAACGGAAGTAATGAGGGACGAAAATGGCAATATAGTAGCCGATGCGACAGAGAGACTGAATTTATGGAAAGACTATTTCGAGAAACTATTAAATGTACGCGAAGCCCCCGCTGAAGGTAATCTCGGCGAAATCCACACTGCTGATCTATTAATTGATGATCCTGCGTATATTGAAATAGAAATGGCTGTAAAGAAGTTGAAAAATAACAAAGCCGCGGGCATTGACGACCTACCGTCAGAACTGATAAAAAATGGAGGCCCTTGCCTCACAAGACAAATTTTTAAATTAATACGCGCAGTTTGGAAAACATAACGCATACCTGAAGAATGGAATACCTCTATCGTTATTCCCATCTTTAAAAAAGGCGATAAAACTGACTCTAACAATTATCGGGGAATTTCACTTGTACCTTCGTGCTACAAGATCCTGTCTAATGTAATCCTAAGTAGACTGACTCCTTTTGCCGAGGAAATCATAGGGGATTACCAGTGTGGATTCCGCCGAAACCGATCTACAAGCGATCAAATGTTCACAATTAGACAACTGCTAGAAAAAAAAAATGGGAATTTGAAGAAGTAGTGCATCAGTTATTTATCGATTTGAAAAAAGCTTACGACTCTATTATATGCGCACGAATATACTGGATCCTAGAGTTCTTGGGTGTACCAAGAAAATTGGTTAGACTTATCGAAATTTGCTTGAGCGGCAGTAGGGGTAGAATACGCGTGAACGGTAGTTTATCTGAAGAGTTTTCGATCCGCGATGGCCTGAAACTGGGCGATGCACTTTCGTGCTTCCTTTTTAACTTAGTTTTGGAATACGTGGTAAGGCAAGTGCAGGCGAATCCGAGCGGTGCTACCCTCAATGGGATAGCACAAATTCTTGGATATGCGGATGATCTCGACTTACTAGGGGATGATCTAATGGCCGGAAATATGAAATTTGAAAGGGTTAGCGAGTTTAAATACCTCGGGTCTATCATAACTAGCGAAAATAAGATTAAAACGGAAATCAACGCGCGGCTGCACGCTGGCAATGGGTGCTATTGTGCAGCAAACAAGCTACTAAAATCGCGATCGCTATCTAGAAACATCAAAGTAAGAATTTAAAAACGATAATAATGCCGGTCGTTATGTACGGGTGTGAAACGTGGGCGCTGACGAAAGGGGAGGAGAATAGGTTTAGAGTTTTTTAGAATAAAGTACTTAGAAAAATCTATGGTTCAAAAAGGGACGAAGAGACAGGTGAATGGAGAAAACTGCATAATGATGAGCTGCATGCTCTCTACGGGTCAGCAAATATTAATAGAGTAATGAAAGCGCGTAAATTAAGATGGGCGGGACATGTAGCAAGAATGGGAAATGAAAGAACAGTGGCCCAAGTTTTAAGAGGAAGACTGATTGGTAAGAGACCCTTAGGCAGACCGAGAAACAGGTGGGAGAAAAATGTAAGGGATGATTTAAAAGAACTAGGACATGATTACTTAAACTGGATGGAGGATGCACAGGATAGAGATGTGTGGCGGTTTCGGGTAGATGAGGCAATGAACTTTCGAGTTCAAACTGCTAATCTATAATAATAATAATTAGATTTATTTAGAAACTATAGCACCTTATAATTCAGGTTGATGATACGTCATTGCTAATTCTGTCTTTGTTAAGATTTCTCTTCCTCTCCTTCTCAATTTCTCTTCGCGAAAATGGAGCATAACGATTGTTATGTCTCTGGCTTAATTTTAACTAAATTAACCAAATTATTGTTGTTGAATGCTCGAATTTTAAAATATACAAAACAATTTAAATGACATCAATTAATTTAAACAAAGTTTAACGGGAAAATGAAGACTTTTAAGGTAAATATTTCAATTACAATTTTTAACCTATAAAAAATTTACTTGAATATTAATTAAAACTAAAATTATTTCATATATTTATATAGCAAAGAAGAAGAGGAATAAAAATCTATGGACATTCAAGATGTTGATGAACTTCAAAAAAATGTTCGTCCTGATGAGGAAAACATTATGTTTTCGAAACGTTGGCTACTGAAAGTTTGCAATAAAGGATTTAACAACTACTTTCCTTTTATTTGGTCTGAAGTATGTCAACAAACTACCTATAGTATATTATTAAAAATTAATGTAGATACCATATTCAACTCAATATGAAACGCTTTAAATTTTTCAGATTGTCAGTTGAGATATATTGTTGTCTAACGGAAATGTTCCATGAGAGGCTTAACTCGATATCTTTTTGCGAGAAAGGTTTGCCGGGATGCTCGTGATATGGCGGAACCTTACGAGGGGTCACGTGGCCTCAGGCAGTGGGAAACCACCTTGCTAGTCGTATTCAGCTACTCTTAGAGTGTTGATCGTTCTGTCGAATCGAAGTAGTGAATAGGTCTTGTCCTGGTGATCACTTTTTTATTCAAGTAATAAAAGAGAGACCAGTGTGCTGATGATGTCAGGCTGGTAAGACCTGACCAATTATTTTTTTTGTGGGTATGTGTGTCACTTATCAGCCCTACGCGGACTGTGTCAGAGTATAGTGTTTATAGATAGATAAACGTTCATTTTTCAGCCTTCTGGCCTTAAAAAATTGACTTGCTTACACTTCCATTTTTACCGAATTTTCTTAAAACTATCGCTCAAAAACTAACATTCATCCACTCCTTATCTCTAGCCGCACGCTCTTATCGCCTTGCCTTCCTCGCTTCGCCTCACCTCGCTCGTATGTCCCTACTTTTTCGAATTGCCTCGCTTGTCAACCTCTGTTTTCGCTATAATACCTACTACTTATCTACTATTCACAATATTAAATGTTACTTATATCTACTTTCTTTCCTATTTACAATCTTCCCGTCTGCATTCCTCTTCCACCTTCCTTCTGTTCATCTCCATCTTACCCAACACTCCCTTCACCCATGCTACTGCCCTTTTTCCCCCCTTTTCATGCAACAATACCTCCATGCTTATCTCACTTCTTTCCACCTCCACGCACTCCTCCAACCAGTGCTCCACTCTTGCCTCCCCCTTTCCACACAGTTCACACATCCTCTTCTCTCGCGAGAGCCAGAACCTATTGAAACCCTCCATGCACCCACACCTCATCCTCGCTATAAGCTCCTGACTTCCTTTCTCTCCTTTCTCACATAAATATTGCGCTCTTGCCCTTGGCATAATCGACACATAATTCCCGTCGATTCTCGTATTGACTCTCTTATTCTCTCTTCCCCTTCTGTCTTCTCTCTCTCCATGCCGTTTTGCTTAACCAAGTCATAAACCTTCCTTCCTTCCTCGTGCATCCTTCTCACTTCATTCATCTGCAGTCCATTCATTCTAAAGTACCTTTCCTTCTCAGCCTCCATATTCCCACCCCTCCCCTGTTCTCCTTCTCCCACCAACACTCCCTAACCAGCCTACTTCCCCCCTCTTCCAAAAATTTCTCCTCATATCTACACGCCCGGCTCCCTGCTAGAATTCCTACACTCGTTTTCCCCGTCTTCCTCCTGACAATATAATTAGGCGTGTTCCTTGCCAACCCCAGGGTCCACTTTACATACCTCTCCTTGCGTTCCATTTACCTCTTCACTTTCCTTCCACCCCCACACCTCTACCCCATGTAATAGCACATCCACGTACAAAAACTCTTTCACCTCCTGCACCTCCTTTCCCTTCCACTTCCACTCCCTTCCCTTATCCCTCCCCCCTCCTTTTCTGAACACCATAACCTTGGACCATAACCTCCATACTTTCTTCACTACCTCCTTCAGCCTCTCCCTAACCTCTTGTATACTAAACAGCCATGCTTCATTCTCTACCCCATCCAGCCCTGCTGCTTTTGACGTTTTCAACTTCCTTATCTGCTTCTCTATCTCATCGTCATTCAACTCCTCCATCTCTGCCTGCCCCGTTCTTCTACTTCCTCCCTCCGTCTTCCTTGAATCTGAGGCCTGGAAAGATTCTTTGAAAAATTCCCTCCACTCCTCACTGCCTATCTTCTCACTGACCCCCACCCTACGCTTCCTAAACCTATTTATCATCTTCCAGACGTCCCCCTCCGTCTTAACATTTGCTAACTCCTCTTCCAGCTCTTTCTCCTTTTCCTGTTCTTTCTTCTTACACATCAATCTAAACCCCTTACTCGTTTCTATTTACTCCTCCCTTCTCGCATTACCCTCTTTCCACTTCTTGTACTTCCTCTTCACCTTCCTTTTCATCTTTTTACATTCCCTGTCCCACCACGGCTTCACCATTCCTTTCTTCCTCTTTCTAAATACCTTCTTTTGCACGCACCCTTTCACCTTCTCTTTTAGATCCTCCCATATCTCTTCCACCGACTTCCTTCCAAAGCGTACTTTTCTTTTCTGCTCCTAATACATCTCTATCGCCTCCCTCTTCCAGGTCACCCTCTCCCCTATCGAGACTTCTTCCCCGCCTTGTCTTCCGTCACCCTCTCCTCTTATACACAGACTTAATGGCTGATGATCTGATTCCACCCTCCTCTCCACTGCGAATTTTTCCGTCTCCTCCCATCCTTGCATATTCATTACCACATAGTCTATCACCGATACCCCCACCTTACTCACATATGTGTATTCTCCCTCTTCGTCCCCGTTTGCCATACCATTCGCCACTGCCCACCCTATATCCTCCATCCAGTCCCTTAGAATCTTCCCCTCCTTATTTATTATCGTATCCTTCAAATTCCTTTCGGAGCTCTCCCCTTCCCTCTGAAGGCCCCCTTCCCTTCCCATCCTCGCATTAAAATCCCCACCCAGTACCAGCATACCCTCCTCTCTTTCGCCTAGCAATTCTTCCACCCTTTCTTTATTTCTTTCCATCCCATCCTTATTGTACACTGTTACAAACTTACACGCTCTCCCTCCTATTTTTACTTCTCTCATTTGCACCCCCTCCCTCTGTTATCTCTCCATGAACTTCTTCCTCTAATCCATCTCTAACCCCCGTTATAATTCGCCCACTAGCCCTTCCTTTTTTCTTCAATCTGACCGCCTCCTGGAGTCTCCACTTATACCCCCTTGGCAGCTGTGGCTCTATTCTGTCCCATTTCTTTCTGTCTACCCACGTCTCTACCAGTCACACAACATCAAATTCTAGTATATACCGTCAGAACTCCTCATCCTTCTTCCTTATCCCTGTTACGTTCCATACAGCACCTTCACTACACCTCTATCCTGCATTACCCCACCCCCTACTGCGTACGAAACGAATTCCCCTGCACTTCCTTCAAAACCTCTTTCTCCTCATCCCACACCCACATTTTCTCGTCTATTTTTATTTTCTGATATCCTACCTTCGCCGCTCTCCCTTCACTCTTCTCCCTTCTAGCCCTGTCGTACAGCATTCTCTGCACATCCCTTTCCTTTCTCGTTAAATCGTGATCGATGAAAACTGCCTTATCCTTTATCCTATTTTTATTTCGCATTACCCCCAACTTTTCTTCCCAGCTCTCCATCTCCATAACCGCCACTTCCTTGTCTTCTCTTCCCTCCAACTTAAATTTCCCTACCCTGCCTTTAACCCACCCTATGCTCTGTAGCAGCGCTTCCACACCCTCTCTTTCTTCCCCGCTCTTTAGCTTCAACCCTTTTACCACAATATTATTCCTCCTGTCTGCCTTCTCTTTTCTCTCCATTCTCAACTCCATTTCCCTTAACCTTTCCTTATCTGACCTCTCCTTCTTCTCACTCTTACGCTCTCCCACTTTCTCTTCTATCATATTCTCTACCCTCTTCCAAATACCTTTAATGTCGCTCCCCCCAGCTCCGTCTCCTACTTCCATTTCCGACCTGCCCTCCATCTTCTCAAGCCTTTTTTCCGTCCTTTCCTTCCACTTCCTAGTTTCCTTTTCCATCTGCCTTATTTTAACTTCTTTTTCTTTCTTTTCCCTCTCTAACCCCTCTACTCTCTCCTTCAGCTCTTTCGTCCCCTTTTCCCATTTCTCATTTCTAATTCTCAGGTCCTCCCTCATGCGTTCCATCTGCTCCTTAGTCCCCCTTACGTCATCCCTCAGCCCCCTGATCTCGCCTATCAGCATACCGAGAGCCTCCTTCTCCAAATTTCCCTCCATTGCGGGGGGGGGGTGTCCTACTTGTTTTCACGCTTTTCTTAAAAGGACTCTCTACCACGCTTTTGTCCGGGCTCTCTTGGCTGTCTCTCTTCCTCTTCAAGAGATCCTCCCCGTCACTTGCGCTCGAGGTTCTCTCCCTCGCCTTCTCTCTTCCCTCGTTCCCACCGTCCCGCTTTCTTCCTCTCCCTGACGCGCCACTAGACACCAAGTTACGTACTGTTCGCCGTCGTGGCAAGTGGAAAATTTCCTCCCCGTCAACGTCACTACCAGTACTCTCACTGCCCACCTCCCGCTCTGCCGCCGGTAAGTGGGATCTCTCCATGCAGTACCCTCCGCAACCGCCAGATGTCTCTGCAGAATTATGTCTCTATTGCCTCAAAATTTTCCCTTTATTTCCCTTTTATCCTTTTTTTCAATTCTTCACAGCCCTTGCAGACACCCCTTTCTCTCACTTAATCCCCCCCCCCCCCCCCCAATTTTCGAGCAACACCCTTGACCCTCGAAGGCCCAAGACTCCTGACCACAGATTACCCTGATTCCTTGCTAACCTAACCTCACTTTTTCAATTTACTTAAAGCCCACCTCACACCTACGCTCAAGATTACTTTTTATATCCCCAATTCACCCCACACAACCCTACTCACCTACTCATCTTCCATCCTCACACTCCACTCTCACCTACCACACCAATTCCGTAAATCCTCTCACCACCTGACACTAACCACATTCTCACTTCCGCCACCAACATGCAAGTCGAGTACAGTTTTTATATGAGTGAGAAATAGTTGCTTTAACAATTAGTTTGTTATAAAGCATAAGAACAGAGTTAAGATTCACATGAAATAAACTTGCGAGTACCTTTCTACGCTTGAGAGGGCAAGGGAGAGTATAGTTGTCGCTTGCGTCTCTATATTCGAAAGCCAACGGCAAGATCTTCTCGCAGAGTTGGTTTGGGTTGTAGCGAGAGAATTCACGATCACAATTAAGCCGTATAGCGACACACGGTCCTACAGGGCTACCGAATCCACTCTGAGTTCTTTTTATGGGTGTATAATACTTTGAACTTTTCCCGGAAATAGACTCATACGACGACTGAAAGTCTCATCCGAAGGGACGTAGTTCAAGACTCGAACACGTTAACTATTTTAAATTGAACTTGGAAGTGCAAGACTTAATCAGAGCGTTTCTTCGGTCACAATGAGATAGAAGCCGTAACTTTGTCAAAGTGATTCGTTAATCGTAGATCGAAGTGAACACTATGACTGCCGAGAACGTGAGAGAATTTATATGGGTGGCTCTGGGGGTTTTATATGATGGGTTCTCTCTGCTAGGGATAGGGGCAATGATTACCTGCTGATTGTCACGTACGAACGTTTTAAATTGGCACGTTCCTAACTTTTGAAATCGGCACGTTCCTAACTTTCGAAATCGGCATGTTCCTATTGATAATATATTACCCGCATCTAGTCACGCCCAATGTTCATAATATCAATATGGTTGATTACATTATTATTAAACTGAGAGCGATGCTAGTGGATAACTAATACTATTGAGCGTTGAATGATTTAAGCTAGTGAGTGTTGAGTTTCGCGAGCGGCCAATATGTAAGTTCCCCCTGCTGACACTCTCGGTTACCGATTACCTTATCTCTTGCTCTTTCAGGGGTATGAATTCTACTACTAACTTGATCGCATTCAGTAAATACACAAGGAAACCGAAACACCATTGTGTTTTGCGTGTAACACGACTCATTGGTGTTTGTCGCGAAAAAATCGTCTTAACACCACTGCACGCTGCGTGCGCACGATTCATTAGTGTTCACGCAGTGGCCAGTGATACTAATGAGTGTTGCACGTTGCGGTCTTTGAAAAATCGTGTAGAGCTCGATATTTTAACTTTACTTACCGTTAAAATTCGGAACAAAATAGAAGTAGCTAACAGGCATGATATGTATGAACAATCAAACACAAATATTATATATATATATATATATATATATATAATTCATTTAGAAAACAATCAAGTTATAAAATAAAAAAAATTCAGAGCAATATGTAGAATATTTGTAGACAGCTATTAATACATTAATAGCAATGATCTATTAATATATCAATAGCTGTCTAAAAGTAATCTACATAATTGCTTTAAATTATTTTTATTGGCTTGAAAATGTATTCGAATATTCTAGACAGGTTCAAACTGTGAAAATTTTACTGTTCAACTTTTTTGATTCGTTGCAAACGGTTTTATTACTACTTCTTAATTCTTTTACATTGTTTTGATTCATTACAAACTGTTTCAGCTGTTTTCAAGTGTTTTATACAGTGCAGAATTACTTCGAACTGTTTTTTTCTTTGTTTAAAATGACTTGAACTGCCTCAAAGCTATTTTTTAGCGTACTCAGTATTGCACAATAACAAAATTTACTGTATTACACAAGGGTTGTCTCCAGAAATGGAATCTGTGGCCGCAGAACTGTATGGAATAGTGATTTTTGCTACAAAATTCTTCAAAGTGTGACATAAATTAGATATTCGACATCAAAACAAACACATCCATTGTGGTTGCCTGCAAGAATTTTTCAAATAAAGCAATCATTATTCAGGAGACCAATAATGGATTGAAACGGTTGCATTTTATTATCAATTTATATACAAATCATATAATAATTTACAAAATGTGATAGTCATCATACCTATCGATCGAATCACAGTAAATCCCAAGAATAAATTCTATCTTGAAATCGGATAATAACGCTGCAGCACGTTTATCTACACAAAGATAAAATTTATCTGACTAAAGATAAAATTTATCTTGCGAAAGATAAAATTTATCTGGCGGAAGATATATTTTTTTCACGAAAATATTTATGTCAAATGCGTGAGCCTATGTAAACTGAAAAGAGCGGCTAGGTTCACCAAAATTAGGTGGACCTAGATCCAAAATTTTCGGTGGGTCTATGAAACCTGGAAAGGACGGTTATGTTTACTGAAATCCTCGAGGATCAACTGCCTGACTTGAGTATTTCCTTGAGAAATTTGAAAATCCTGGCGGCATTCTTTGGTTGAATCACCTTAGAAAATTACGCGAGGGTCTTATCAATAGGGCTGATTTACTGAACTCTTCGCAAATATTTCGAAAATTCATTTCCCCTTATTACAAACAACACTTTATTTAAATGATTCAAACTAAAAAAACCATTAATCTACACTTACACGATATATAGACTGCACTTAGGTTACCTTATAGTGCTTGTTTACAAATTTAAAAGTCTTCATCAGAGTCGACAGAAACTAAAGGTTCGTCCAACAGAAGTAAAGAACTGAACTTGTGAGTGTCCTTGTCCACCGCATCGCGGAAGCTCTAACCGGCCAGGGATTAGAAGCCAAATTCAGTCCTCTACTTCCCTTGGACGAACCTTTAGTTTCTGTCGACTCTGATGAAGACTTTTAAATTTGTAAACAAGCACTATAAGGTAATCTAAGTACAGTGTAAGTGTAGATTAATGGCTTTTTTGGTTTAAATCATTTAAATAAAGTGTTGTTTGTAATAAGGGGAAATGGATTTTCAAAATATCTGCAAAGAGTTCAGTAAGTCAGCCCTATTGATAAGACCCTCGCGTAATTTTCGAAGGTGATTTAACGAAAGAATGCCGCCAGGATTTTCAAATTTTTCAAGGAAAGTGTCGAGTCAGGCAGTTGATCCTCGAGGATTTCAGTAAACATAAACGTCTTTTCCAGGTTTCATAGACCCACCGGAAATTTTGGATCTAGGCCCACCGAATTTTGGTAAACCTAGCCGCTCTTTTCAGTTTACATAGGCTCACGCATTTGACATAAATATTTTCGTGAAAAAAATGTATCTTCCGCCAGATAAATTTTATCTTTCACAAGATAAATTTTATCTTTCGTCAGATAAATTTTATCTTTGAGTAGATAAACGTGCTGCAGCGTTTTTATCCGATTTCAAGATAGAATTTATTCTTGGGATTTACTGTGATATCTCGGGCTTTTCATTTTTTTGTCAAACATTGATGTAGATCAGTGAATTTGGACTCATGGCAGTTGTGTTGTTGCACGATTTTGTGACAGGGAAAATGAACAACGCTATAATTTTACGTGATATTGTTAATGCTAATGGGAGTAAATTTCAAATTTTATCCAGTTACTAATCAACATTATATATTCGTGCTATGTATCACGGCTTAGGTACATATTCTGGAAATTTGTCGAAATCACATTTTTTTGAATTTAATAAAAGTATTATAACTCAACATTTAAGCGTACAAACTAACTTTTGAAAACATCTTACTACGGACCATGCAATAACGATCCTCGTGCCTAAAACCAACAGATTGGAATGAATTTTCCGTCATCTTAAAGAGTACACTGTAAAAACTAGGATTCGATTCAGAACTTAATTCGGTATTAAAACAGTTCACGCAACAAAACAGTCCCACATCAGTTTGATCCGCCAATCTAATAAAATGAGGTCGATTTGTGGATTGAAATAGGCTCGGAATGAGGACCATCTGTCAATGACTAAATCTGATAAAACAAATTCTAATCTGTTAAGTTTAGAAACCAACGTAACCCATAGAAGTGAAGTTCGCGACATATGAGTGTGACGGTTCAACACTAATTTTTACGAATTTTTAATTTCATCTATTTCTTGTTTTTTGTAAGAGTGAAGTTTGGAACAATTGAAACAATGCACCCTCTGAATCAATTTATTTCGCTATCTCGGATCATTTATCAATTTGAAGCTAGCAAACTAAACAAGACAGAAACTGGTACTAAAATAAGACTGTTTGTGAGATCATATCAGAACGCCCAAAAAAGGATCCCAGATAAAAATGAATGCCTAGTTTTTACTCTGTAACGATTCTAGAAACGTAAAACTCTTGAATGTCATTGCTGTCGAAACTTCGCCAAGATTCATTGTCAAATGACATATTTTCATGGATGCTATAGGCTTGATGATGTTCGACGTAGTGCACGAATTCAGTCGTCTCTTTATCGACGACATACACATCCCGTGCTTCGCTTTCGAATACAGCTTCAACGATAAAAAACTGATTATCAATTTCTCCAGGCAGCATCAGTATGAGATCTTTCTGTATTATGCGATTTTTCACTTCGATATCATGAAGCAAACCAATACTGTCACCGCTATGAAAAGGCAAATGTGAAGCATAAAGAGAAAAGCCAGGAATTTCATACGATTTTTTCGTTTCTAATTTTCCACGACCGAACAGTTCTGAAGATACAGGAACATTGCTGCGAATTCTGTGATTGAATATCAGTTGCGATTTGATTGCCAAAGTTTTGAAAATGTTGACTCGACTAAGGGTTACTTCATATGTTGTTTTCAAAACCTTATTCTTGTTTTCACATCTCATAGTAGATAAAAGCCATAGCGGTCCTTTGCGTCGCATTATTTCTGCATAGTGAAGAAGAAGGTGGTGTTTCCCTTTCATAGAATTTGGAATCAATTGTTTTAAAAGAGCCAGATATACTGAAACTGAGGTCTCCAAATTAAGAGCTTCGCCCTCGTGTACAACAGGTGATGGAACTATGTCCAGAATTTCTTTTAAATGAATGATTATTCTCCAGTGATGATTTTGTAATGGAATCAAATCACCCAAAATAAGGCCAATGTATCGCTTTAAACATAGAGGCTCGCTTGCTGACATTTTTACAAATTAATTTTTCACATGCTGCAAAAAAATGTCCCTTGGTTTATTAGGAATTTCATCAGGACCGTAATAAAAATGTCGAATTCTGCGATTGAATTCGTCGCAAGTGAAAAATTTTTCTTTGATGATAACTTGGTACAAAATTTCCCCAACATCATATTCGTAAACACCTTCAAACTCGTCATGCACGAGATCAACGGTAACAAGTCGCAAAGTTGAAGAAGATTACAAAACAATCAAAGCAGATTGGCCAAAAACTTCACTGGATCTCTGGATCTCTTCTGTTCGCATTTTGCACTGGGAGATTTTCAATGCGCAGTTCAAGTCTTCACTGTACACAAGACAAAATCTACTGGGATAATTTGCAGTGAAACAGCGGACTAAACCCATGATTGTGTGGACAGCATTATTGTCGCCGATCATTCCTGCCAGAGAAAAGTGAATATGAAATTCACCACTGGGCGTAGAAATACAAACTCATCATTGCTCTAAGAAAAGCAATTCTTGAACAAGTTTTTCGAAGAGTTTTTTCAGAGAAACTAGCGCAACGTCAGAAGATTTATACAAAGCAAGAAGTATTATATTTTCGGTTTTTGAGAACATTTGAGGAGGTAAACATGGTACAACAATATAGACCGCTCAAACTTTGCCTAATCCTCTGTGGATGCCTAAAGGATTATTTGTTTCAAAATCATCTTGATACAGTAACAGCGGAAAGACAAATTTTTCACCGAACAACGTTTCATGAGACAGCCAATCTCTTCCTTGAACAATATTTGTAACTGCAGTGTTATCTTTTTCAACTTCACGTAAATAGCCTCTGGTACAGTCGAACATTCCAGGAATCTCGAAAAACTTTCTGAAAACTTTCCGTAAGGGGATAAATTGGGTCAATATTTTCTGTTTTGGCTACTCACTTTCTTCTGAATTTTGATTGCTATCAGAATCAACTGGAATTGCGACTTTTTCTGGACTCATATAAGTACCGCCTTCTGAAAAATATTTGAAACACTGTTTCTCAGTTTCGAATCCATAAAAGGGATTCTGCAGACTTTGAAACATAGTTCTATACGCAGCAATGTTTCCTGAATGTTCTCCGAGATTTTCTCATTTAGAAAAGTACTAAATTTATGAATAAGATATGTGACATGATTGCGAGGTAAATCTTGCATACTGTATAGATTTGCAACAAAATCACCTCAGGCTGCTTGGAGTGATTTGTGAAAACTTTCTGGGTCCATGACGTTTATAATTCAATCATATACTTTACGATGCTGTCAACAAATATCAATCTATATGTTAGACTGATAATACAGTTTTCAAGTTTCTTGGAAAACTTCGCCAAACACGACGAAAAATGCTGCCGGTTCTTTCACAGATCCTACAGCCGCAATATTAGACCTGATTACATTGTTATGAGATTTATCAAGCGTCACTTTAGCCTTGGCAAGTTCGTTTAAAGAATCCTTGGTCTGTAATATGATGTCACATGAATAGCATTTTTGTAAAAATGCGTCACAGATTCTTCGCCGAATTTGATCATTCTAACCGTGTATATTGTCCAGAGATGTACAGGTTAGATGATCGAATTAGGCTTAGGAAACTTATTACATTTTTATAAATATTGTAATTTCACGTGTTAACTATTGAAAATATATCAAATGACTTCTAGAGTAATTGTATGTGTTATTGATAGTGAATGCATGAAATGACTCAAAAGTCATTTCATACTTACGTCAGTGTGAACAATGAAATATACAGTGAATGTTTATAAATACCCTGTAAATTTTTTTAATCAATTCGAAGCCTATTTATAGTGTTTAATAGCGCTGGAACGTTTTTAAAAGAGCTTATTGTCTTTTTTTCAATTCAAAATTTACTTCTCGGATCCATTTTGCATATAAGCAGATTTTATAGCACGTATAATAGTATCTCTGTTTCAGATACCATGCAAAGAGAATTGCTAATGTCTGCTTTGAGCTGTACTATAGAACTACACTATAGAATATAAAAACAAATTCAATTTCACAAAAGTGGCCAAGCTTTTTACTACAAATGGTTCAATGATTCCGTGATTTTATATTATTTTACGTGATTTTTACGATTTTTTCAATTTATTGCAATCAGTCGTTTCTAGACATAATTGCAGTTTCATTCACTAAATTGGAAATAGTGAAATATTCGTGCCATTTAAACTTGTAGTCAACCAAATCAGTACTGCTTTCGTGAAATTCTACTAAATTATTTGATCATGAATATTTCTTGCAGTTATTTGATTGATTGATACTCTGCGATGCGGAGCTGATTTTATGTTTAAATGCAGAACATATTGTTTTCGGTATATTTCAGCTCACAGAGCCAACAAAATTCAAAACTTGGGCTTGCTTCCTAATAATGCAAGTAGAAAAATTCGTACAGACAATAAATTAAAATGATGGGAAATCCAGTTTTTGAAGATGAATTCCAGAACTTTACTATGTTTCATTTGAATTCCATCCAATTACTGAGTGGATCAAATTTCTTTTTTTTTCCAATTGATTAGCTGGTCAACAACTTGATTAAATATTCTTCAATTAATAATCATTGTCTTAATTTTTTTCTGGCAAATCAATTTTTGTTTCTTAAAATGCGCTTAAAAAAAAGACTCTGTTGTCTGCATTGAAAATGACTAATGTATTCGCCATCCGTCATCTTGTATTCGGTGAGAGATTTTATTTGTCAAAATGCATAATCTGAAAGGAAAATTACCTCGATTCAATTTGCAAATAACAGGGCTTTACAGATCGGTGTTTTTTAACATGTTTCGAAAGAAATCCAAAGACGCAATTAACATCTGTTAACTGCATTGTCAAGTGATATTCGTTTCTCAAATTACGCTCCAAAAGAAAAAAAACTCGCGAAAGGATCTACCAATCGGAACTCCAGAAAAGATGCCGAAAATTTCGATACTTAACTTTACATGATTCACCCCCTTTTTCTCTCTGGGATTACATTTACATGCAAATAAAGAAAGTACGATAGAATTTATTGTATCCGTTTGTGGAATCAAATCAATAATCAATATTGTGAATTACTAAAGTCATCTTCAATTTCTCTTGAAATTTTGCAAACCTTGTGATTCACACGAGCTTGATATCATGGAAAGGTTTGAAATAGATTTTGCGTGATTTCCAACTATTTCAGATTCGTGTTAAATAATTTAAAATGTTTTGAATTGTTAACGTCTTTTGTTTTCAAATTTTTTCGGAACTTTTCGAGTCTTTTGTACCTGTTTCGAAGTGTTTCGAATCTGTTTAAAACTGTTGTAAATTGTTTTCCACTAACATAACAATTTTCAAATTTTTTAAAGTAATTTTGTACTGTTATTAAGTATTTCGAGTGGTTCCTTAATGCTCAGAACTATTTTAAGTAGCTACAATCTGTTTTCAACGGCTTAAAATAGTTTCCACATGATTCAAATATTTTCGAGTGGTTTTTAACTGTTCCAAGTACACCGTTTCTGAACACACTATTGTGTTCAGAATCGTCTTGAACTATTTTAAAATTAACTCAAATTTAAAAATATCGGGAAATTATTATAATGAATATCATATATTATGAAATCCTTTGCAAGTATGTATGAAATGGCATGCATACGATTCTATGAAATTGTTAATAAAATCTCACGAAATTCCATTAGAATTACTAATGAATACTAATAATTGTATACAATTTTTCAGACTGATTCCATACAATAGTGAATAAAATAATAGGTGGGAAACAATAGTCAACGATCTTTCTTCATACGTTTGCTAATATTGAAAATAGTCCAGAACTCATCAATTTTGAATAAAATTGTGAATTTCAATAGCGTGTGTCGAAAATGAAGACGTAAATGCCTTTAATTTACTTGCAGAGTCACATTCTGTGATAGAATATAAGATGTTACTGAATTTTAGCTTGATCAATCGTGAAAATAATGGCAGCTGAATTTTCAAGTGACGAAAATAAAGGAGTGTATTGAAATTAGAAAAACAAAAACTTCTGACAGTGTGGCAACAAAGCCTTACCATCAGACAAGGTGGATAAAATCGTCGCCAAGTCTTCGGCATAGGGTTTTCGAAAATCTGTTGTTAGTATAAAAGATTCAAGCCCACCCCTTAGTGTCAACCAAGCTTCGGAAGAGTCTTAACTCCGTCCAAAAAATTTATTTTAAAGTCCATGATAATCTGCAGATAATCTGCTTTGTTGTCACACTGTTAGAAGTATTTTTTTCCTAATTTTAATACACTTCTTTATTTTCATTACTTGAAAATTCAGCTGCCATTATTATATATATTGTAGTGAGCTGGCATAATACAGATGAAAGGAGATAAAAAATAAAAATTACGAAATCCGGAGCAAAGCTTTGCGCTAGGCGAGGGAAACTTTAAAAAAATCAAATTCTTCCTTACCATTTGCATTAGAAAGCTATTGACGATGCAGAAATAAAGCATCCCAAGCTTATTCCAATTTTTCTGACTTTACAACGTGCTGTTGACGCTGAATATCAAGTCGTTCATCTGAAAAAATATTGACATTTTCATACCCAAAAGAAGGTAATTGAAAACTGTTAAGTCATCGACTTTATGACTACAAATGGGGAAAATTAAATGCAACAAAATATCTGGAACCGCTTCATCAACGTAACATTATATTGCAGCAAAACTTATTATCAAGACTAATATTATTAGGTATTGATTTACTCTTTTTCAGCTATACTTATAATTATCGTTGCAACTTATTCATAAGTATGCAAAATTCAACGAAGGGATGAAGTGATCATTGAAAATACCGATTAGTATAGTGAGTTTAAAGAATATTTAGTACCTATAATATTTTTTGGTTCGACAGCCAGTGCAATTTCTTTCTTTGCAGAAACCAAGACTCCGACGTCTTGTAAAAATGAACGCATGTAATTCAAGCGGGCGATCAATTTTCCAGTAGATGGGATTCTGATGCCATTTAGTGTGTATCCTTTAGAAGAATAGTATTTGGTATACTCATCGAAAAGAGAATGAATTTCCTTCGCAAGTTTTACCAAAATTTTGCTGGAAAGTCTATTAGAAAAGGTCACCTTTATTATTTATAAATGCCTTAGTAATGAAAAGTATAAGCTTACTCCAACTTTCTTGGAGGATTTTCTATGCTTGAGCCTTCTTTGTGTATAATAAAGGACAATTCTCGATTGATAAGCAATTGCGACAAATGAGCACGCATATTTTCATTCTAGTCTTTCTTTTTTTCGTGATACATGAAAATTAAGCGGCCTTCAAATTCGCTCTGCAAGAAAAAGCGCAAGTCTAGACGACGAGGGACATAGACAACATTTGCATGGACTGAGTTTAACAATGCAGCGATTCCAACAGCATCAAGGGTAGTGGAACCAGAGTTTAGCGCGGTCGTCGATTGCATATTAGCCATGTTGATAATTAGGGCAATGAAGGGGCTGATTCAAAAATGAGAGCGTATAAATGTGACTGTGCACAACCCAGACCCTGAAAAATAAATACAATGAATGAGCATCCATAATAGATCTATATTAAATTGCGACAATAGAACTCGTCTTAAAATAGTGGACAAAGTGTTGAAACGTGATCCGAACCTTCCAGGAATCTGGATGTATTCCTACTGTCCAAATATTGTACGAAATATAATTTTTTATTTCACTTATAACAAGAGACACTTGAACTTCACATTTGATACTTCACTCAAGCAACCGTTTTTGCAAAATACGGAACATCGATGCGCGTCGGCGTGATTCGTTATCGTTTTGGACAGCGATGAGCGCCGCGCGCACGCACTAACTATTAATGCGTAGACTACACAGTAAAAACTAGGCATTCATTTTTATCTGGGATCCTTTTTTGGGCGTTCTAATATGCTCTCACAAAAAGTCTGATTTTAGTACCAGATTCTGTCTTGTTTAGTTTGCTAACTTCAGATTGATAAATGATCCAAGATAGCGAACTAAATTGATTCAGAGGGTGCATTGTTTTAATTGTTCCAAAATTCACTCTTACAAGAAACAAAAATAGATGAAATTAAAAATTCGTAAAAATTAGTGTTGAATCGTCACACTCAGACGTCGCGAACTTCAGCCCTATGGGTTACGTTGGTTTCTAAACTTGACAGATTAGAATTTGTTTTATCAGATTTAGTTATTGACAGATAATCCTCATTTCGAGCCTATTTCAATCCACAAATCGACCTTATTATATTAGATTGGCGGATCAATCTGAGGTGCAATTGCTTTGTTGCGTGAACTGTTTTAATACCAAATTAATTTATAAATCGAATCATAGTTTTTACAGTGTATGGCCAGTGCCGCGTACGAGCTGACACCAACCATTGGTGTTTTAGTTTCTCCGTGTATGGTCAGACACTTTCGGTTACAATGTGTCTGCCCATTCGCATAAGCCTTCACTTGCGCACTACATAGCGCACTGTTTCTGGTGAATGACTTGTAAACTTCGAATCGCTACTTTTCTATCAAAAATTTTCATGCATACATACTTATCCAATTATCTTTAGGTCGATGAATTTCTTATTGCGTTATTAAATTGTCGGTATCCTCCGAGTCTGTAGCCTCCTGTGGTATCGCACTGGTCATTACCTTGAGGTCTCTACTTTATCATCAGCGGTGCGCACCATTTTGTTTTTGACCATTTTGACCTTAAATTTGAATTACTTGGCCAGGAAAACATAAGGATATTGAGCTTCAAGAAACTTGGCTCACTTTTTGAGTTTTTTTCTTATAGGATGCGCACTTTTTTCAATTATAAAAACGAGACAATGAAAATACGTATGTTTCAATACCAATCCATATTATGAAATGTAATAATATAAATTTATTGAAATGATACATTTTTTAGGGTAGCTGAGAACTAAAATTAGTGCAAAATAAGGAAACGCCGCATATGATATAATAGTGTTGAACAGAATATAGAGAAGTTCGCATTTTAGACAAAATCGAGTGCGAAGCATAAGATGCGCGAGGAAAATGTGTTCGTTAAAGCCGAAGGAGCTTGAACAGCAGATACTTGACAATCACGAAATTATACTTGTCTATACTTTCACTTTTAAATTTAAAAAGTCTGTGCACAAATTTCGGGGAAATACAATGACCGAGCGTGTAGCGATAGGTAAACACATTATCGAGCGCGAATGAGAATGTGCCCACGCAGCGGGCCAATATTTTCTATTTTTTAACCCTAATGTTGTTAAATTCACCGATGTATCCTAGCTTTTTTGTTAAATCTCAGAGAAAATGCAATTTATCTTTGACAAATTATATCATATTTTTATGCCTTCAATTCCAGCCATCGAATAATACTTCGTAGTGAGCGAGTTGCATCTCAACACGTCGAGTTGATACATCGGTTGAAAGAAATGGTTGCGCGGCGGGAATTAATACATTCACAATTTCATAATGATGATTTATTTTGAATATTTTTTTTTTTATAAAAAATATATTTATATCTTTCTGAACAACTTTTAAAATGGATGTTTCTTCCTGCTCAACCTTCGCTCGAATCCATGTGAAGTTAAAGAGCTTGAACATGATTAATGCAATTTCTCAGATAAAAATCCATAATTTTTCATTAAGCAAATATTTGTAAATATCATTCATTCCTGCAGTCGTGGAAAACACCATAATGTATATTACCTGCCAATTTTTGTCACAAAATTTCAAGAACTGCTTGAAATACAGTAAGTTGAAGTTATATTGTCCCTCCTGATCGGAGGAAGGGTTGTAAAATTAGTCAATTTTAGAATATTAGATATATAATTTATTTATCAGCTTCCTTTTCACAAGCTCCTACATTTGCCTCCACCTTGATGCGATTATGTTTCAGTGCAGCCCAACCGTAGAAAAATCCACTTGCGGAAAAAAATAGGGAGGAGCCTATTCTCCGGATCTGTCCACAACGAGTTACATTGTTTCTATTAATTTTCGTGAAAAAATCGTCAAAACTATTAATGATGTAACCGCTTCATAGCTTCTGTAAAAGAGAATATAAAGGTTTATTATTTTAACCATCAGAAAATATTTGATTAACTACTACAAAGTATATAAGGCTAGTATTTTTAGTATTTTTACTGTCGGAAATCATGTACACGCCTAGTGCGAGCAGTACTAAAAATCACTTATCACTTCGCAACAAGATAACTTAAACCGTAAAAACTAGACTTTTTTTCAAACTGTTAGAAATCTGATGAAAGTGTGCATCGTATGACCAAAGTAGAGATATTAACGACTTTTTGAAGAGGATATATCATCTAAGAAATTCGTGAAGTTTTTCTCAAGTTTTCCCAGCTTACATTAGAGATATGATTTCCAAGATGACGCCCTGTAAACTTCAGATTTTTGCCACAACTTTCCTAAGTCGTATTTTATTTTATTTAATACCTGATAGACGAGGAAGCGCATCATCTTCTTTCCATTGAGACCAAGCACGCCATCTATCCTGGATATGTATTGCAACACATACATTATTGCGTACCAATCGATCATTATTTATAGGAAGCAAACCTGATTGTGAAAGAATAATTTAGTTATAGTTAAGTTAAGAACTTTCGAAAATCATTAACAGAGATTATTTTTAAATTATGTATTTAAGTTTTTGAGATTACGTGTGTTAGTGGAACTCGTTTCATCAATCATTCCGGAATGGACTGTTCCAACATGTTTATATTTGCCACGGACCACTTGATCCCCATCACAAAAGTTGACTGGCTCTATTCGAATTGATGCTGCAAGAAAAATATAATTATTAAATACTTTGAAAATTCCTGAAATATGAGCGGCTAAATTTTACTGAATTGTGAGTCTATTAATTTATACCCAAGGAGTGCAATTTTTTGTCTGGAGCCCAACAATTTTTACTTAGTTGAAAGCAATTATGCATGGGAGAACATTTGCCAAGAATCCTCGCATGAAATTTTGTTGTCACATGTCTTATTGACTTCTGATAGTTATTTGATTGTACTTTTTATAGTGTGTTTTAACGAGTTTCACAATAAAAAATCAGTTTTCGATAAAGGGCTTATTTTAACTTGCTTTTTCATTGAAATTTTTTTTTCAGAATTTTCCTCAAAATACGGCATTTTTGGTATGTTTTCAAATAATCTGGAAAAAAGTTTGATTTTGTCTCGTGCTGTAGTGTCTCAGTGGTTCTAACACCCGATAAAAATGATTTCTCTGACACTTTTTGATAGTTGGGGAACGATTCAGATATCTTGTGAAAGAAATTTTAAAACTGGGTTTTATTAAAGGAAAACTTTTGCATTTCAAGATGCTTTTTTGGAAGCCCCCTAGGCTTTTTGACGTGAGTCCCCTTGCCTCTTACAGTGGTACTAGAACAATGACTTTTTAATTTAATTACACGTTTTCCTTGCTCTTTTCTTGTGGAAAACGTCATGCTGTTGAGATGACGAATACTTCGTGAAATTCAATCTCGATTTCGGAGAGAGAAGAGGTAGAGGGGTGGCTGCATGAGTTTTTATTTTCCTGACATTTTATAATTTTATTATTAATTATTGTTTTTCTACAAGGAAACTTTTTTAAAAACTCGCCTGTTTCATAGAATTTACTTCTCGCTTGATTCCTAGTCTTGACATGCAATACAAATGAGAATCAAGTGACAGCCGCGAGATATCTAAATTGTTCTCAAACTATCAGAAAGTGAGAATAAAATAAAATTTTGGTTACACGTAAACAGAAAAAGTTTTTTTTATCAAGTATTAGAACCATAAAACACTACAGCACCCCTGATAGCGCTGCGGCTGATTGGCGCGGCGCTCTTATGACGTTCTAAAACTCAACAAATACTCTCATTCCCATTTTCGTTTTGTGGTGATTTTTAAGAGAAAAAATCAAGCTTTTTCTACCTTACAAAAAAATCCAAATGCCGCATTTTTAGAAAAACTCAAAAATGTTTTTCTTAAATGAACAACAAAGGTGAAGTGATTTTTCTCAACGTAGTATATTTTTTTTTCTTAATTGAGGATTCTGTTAGAACAACTTTCCAAAACCCTCATAAAAAAATTGTAAAACAAAATCGGGACATTCCGTTATACGAGGTGCTCCTACTTTACAGAATTTAAAAATATCCGCTAGCACTAGTATAATGTGGAGTTTCAATGAAATATGCGACATCAAAATTTTAGGCGGTGAGAATTGGTCAATTTTACCCATCCATGTAATGCAAATTTAAAAAAGGTCCGTTCATATAAAAAACGTGTCTATAGGCACTTTGCTCCGAGTGATAGTATATTGCGGGTCGAAGAAGATAAGTTAGTATTTACTAATGAGTGTCAAGTTTGCTGCACAAGTTAGCAAAGACCAATACAGCCAAAGTTTCTTAACAATACTTTATTTCACATACGTATGATAATGTCACATACATGACTGTAGAGCGAGAAGATAGTTGACGTTTGCAACCCGCGAACGATAAAGCGGTATTGGGGTACATTCATCAATCTCTACTACCGACAGACATCACCATTTAACCTGTTTTTTCGTTCGATGGCGCTATTTCTCATAAAAAAGGGACTCGTTAGCGCAGCGAAAGTTTCTTCGACCCAATCTTTAAGGAAGGAAGTAATAGAATTTGCAATGTACGCATGTGCGAAGATTGCTTTAGAGTCCGTACGCTGTAAACGGTAACGTTATTCTCGCTCTGCATGCGTAGTAATGTGGCATGTTCATGCATGTATGAAGTAATAGTAGATTGCAAAACAAGCGGGATACAGCGTCGATTACACATCACTTCGCTGTAACGTCACCAATCGGGTAAAGACCAACTTAGATTCTTCTGAGCGAACGTGGAAGTCGCAAGTTCCGGCGCGGGTATTCGGGTAAGACTATTCTGTGAAATGGGTAAGGTGTGGATTCAGAGGAAGGTTGGAAGGTCTTAGGCGGATCCTCAGGAAGGTCTTCTGAAGTTGGGAAAAAAACATTCCGCCCTCCACGTGAGGAGTTAACATTCATTCATAGAACTCGGACCTGCAGAGGTGGGATGCTGCTGAATAATCCTGTCGATAACCCGCTGGTCGTATTCATCTGCTGGCCGCGCCCCGCCCGTTCTATCCTTCACAAAATAGCGTTTATCATATACAACTACCTGACCCTCAGGAAAGAACCTCAAATAGTACGGATTCAATAGGTGTACTGTTGGCGGGTGAATTGATTCTGTAAGAAATTATATAGAGATTTTATTCAAAGTATGTTTTCAACTGTGCTTAAAAATTTCCTACTCACTGAAAACCCCCACCGAAAAAAAAGTATTCTTAATTTGAGAGGGAAATATTCTCAATCTTCCCACTTGAGAAATATTCTTAAATTTTAAGAATATCTCCCACTTAGAGCTTGAAAGCAGTTGGTATTCTTAATGTAAGAATGTCCTCTTAGCCAATTAAGAATATATTCTTGAAATTAGAAAAGCTTCCCTCCCCAAAGGGCTTTCAGGTATATATGAGTCATACTTGAGTCCTGAACTTGAAGATGCCTCGAAATTACTCAAAGTAGTGGAAAATTTGGCCACAGTCAGTACCCGGTTACCCGACGCGACGCTACACTTAAAATCCAGCATATGTGGTTATCCGACGCTAGTGATAATAATAGAAGTTCAGTTTTTGTGTTGTGTTGTGTTTTTTGTGCTTCATTGTGCTTAATAGTGCTTCCAGAAAATATGGATCAAGTGAGAGAGTGGCTCAAGACTCACAATTTATAGGAGTTGGAGGAACGTTTTCAGAGTGAGAACAAAATGATTGATTTTTTCTTACGAGAGGTTCCATGTCAGAAAGATCAGAGTTGTACCGTATATTAGCGATTTTTTTTAAAGTTAGGAAAATAGTAGTGTCAAATGGGTAAGATTTTGTGGAAAAATATTTTTGAGAAAAAAATCGAAATTTTGCGAGCTACAGGAGCTATGTTTTGGAGTGACAGGTAAAATAAGGAAGCGATTTCATTTTAAAAAATTGTTATCAATTCTGACTTCAATTGAAGAAATAATTTTTTTCTCATTTCCGCATCTGTTGTATGTAATTTTACCCTATTCCCAAAAGCATACCTGTTATTATTATTCATATCAAGTCTTGTTTTCAATAATTAAAAATTCATTGAAATCGGTAATCAAAACTGAGAAAGACGCAGAATTTCACCGAATTTCACACTAATTAACTAGCTTACATATTTTTCAGGTGAATTATAAGTGAAAATAAAATTTTAATTAATTTTTTATGATAAATTTGCGATCTACTGCGTAATTGGTTAACGCTCCACTCATGGAAAGTGGCGTTCTTGGTTCAAATCCGGGCTGAGGCAGATTTTTTCTCGTTTCACCAGAAAAATTATTTGACCAGTAGATCGCAAATTTAACAGCAACAAATTTAACATAAGTTGCAGAGGAATCTTTAAACTATAAAAAATCATGATGTACGCTTTATTTTATCCGGATTCCACACTGTTGGATTCAGCGATCATTTGCATTGTTACGAAATCATCCAAACAGATGAATTTTTGTTTGTTTCATATAGAGAATTTATATCCTTTTATCCTAGTTTTCCTCGAGCATGGGCTAACGGTGGGACTTTTGTAACTTTTAGGCATGTTTTGTAAATCAGTATAAGTATAATAATAATTATGTATAATAATAATTGTAAACATAGTAATATAATTATAAATATAATAATATTAATATCTGATGTATTAGATATTAAATATAAATAGAAGTAGATAAGTATATATTATATTTAAAAGTATTTTATTTTCATTGACAATTCAATTATTAAATGTAAATATATTACGTTCAAATATTATATAATTAAGTGTATTTGATTTTGTGAGTAAAATTTTAGAAACACAATATCATCAAGTCAATCTGTGCAAAAATTCTATTTTTGAACAAAAAGGCTCAGAAACATTATGAATCCAAAAAGCAGTTATTTTGAAAAAACATATTCGAAAAGTTCAAAATATGCAAAAAGAATTGCAATAATCCCCACAATTTAGAATAAAATATCCTTAGAGTTAGAATACAATATTCTTTAAGTCAGAATATAGATTATTAAAGTTAGAATATAGATTCTTAAAGTGAGAATACAGTATTCTCAATGTTAGAATATAGATTCTTGAAGTTAGAATATAGATTCTTAAAGTTAGAATACAATATTCTTAAAGTTAGGATACAGTATTCTTCATGATAGAATATAATATTCTTAAAGTTAGAATACGACACTTGTCCATGATAGCAAGAGGGATCCCCTCTAATATCTAGAATATATACTTGGCACCTATTTTAGAGGGATTTACACTTAAAATAAGTGGGACATTCTAAATTTAAGAATATATTTTTTTCAGTGCCCGTATTTGAATTAAAGGAAATTTCTTTGATTCAAAGAAGTGATAGAGTAGAATATGGCTGAAGAAATATTTCTTCAGATTAAAGAAATGTTTTGTTCGGATATAAGGAACGCAATGCTTAAGGCATAGAAATACTTACTTGACACTGTAAAATATTCGTTGAGCGAAATAGATTTGTTATTAACTGTAATAAATAAGTATTTGATATGATAGGTGAGTTCCGTAATGTAAAGAAGTATGGTGTAAGTTGAAGAAGATAAGTGTTAAATACAAATAAATGTAACTCAGACTGAGTAACAGTTTTTTCTTAACCAAATACATGACTCTTTCATTCAAATAAGCGTATTTTTTGGTAAAATAAACACTTCTTTGCAACAACGAAATTTTTTTCAACGGAAATAAATATTTGTTTGTTTCTAAGATGCGGGATATTGTTTAAAAAAAAGACGTAACAGAGTTGATAAAACATTAATTGATTCAGAGAACAATTTAGTCAAACAGAAAGTTAACCTAATGTTTAAAATTTTTGAATAGTTGATGTACAAAAATTAAGCAGGCCCATTCATAATATATTCATTTCCATTTACGCGGAGTAGAAAGAAGAATTTCAAGCAAGACCAACTCACCAATGCTTAGGAAGACCGATAAACACCAATTACCACAAATTTCAGATTATGTGTACGGTGAAAATGTATGGCTAACTTAAATACTGGAAAATCCAATTCTACTGTGACACTAGGAACTCTGTGCACCTGGCGGTATATGTTCTGAACTACTTGGTACAAATAAGGAATTTTAGCAAAATATTTTTTCGAACGAATCGTGTATGAAGTTATTTCAAAAATATATTTCTTCACATGAAGGAAATATTTATTGGAAATAAACCGCTTCACTCTATCTATTAAAAGAAAGGCTCAACATTATTGAACTAAAACAATATTTCTTTGGATGGGAAAGCGAGATTGAAGGAAACTAGGTACTTAGTTTTAAAGATATCAATTCCTTGAGCTAATTATCTCATATTCTGAGGCCAAGAAATATTTCTTTATTTCAAAGAAATGGCGCCCAAAGCAATGATTCTTTGAATCCACGCACGAGTTTATTTCTTTCAAAAAATATTCAGTGCAATTGAGTAAACGGTTTTTTTGACTCAAATAAATGCAGTCAAAGAAATGCATTTCTTTGGATGCAACATTTTTTTTCTCATTGCTTGTAAGAAACTAAGGATAGCCCAATTGTACTCTTAAGTCAGTCAATATTGACACGTGACTCTGAGAAGGCGAATATTTCATCCTGCTGCTAGCAGCGCTTTAGTTGGAAGTGCTGGCGTTAACGATATGCACAGTCGAGTCAGATCTTGAAAGCTGGCCAAAATTTGGAAATAGTAGGGAGAGTCCGACAGTAGCTTCACCTTATGAATAAAATTTTAAAATAAAGAAAAATCAATCTTAAAAACATTGGCCTCCAGTACCGGCCAGTAAAAATATCATCAGTTAAATAAGGCAACAATTGCAAATATATTGATTTGAAAGCTCCGGTATATGTTTGCACAAGCTTCATGAACCGAAATTTTATAACTTCCGCACTGTATCCAATCTTTTTCATGAGATTCAAGGCACAAAGGACAATTTGTCTCTTTCTGAATTGGCATTCGTTTGATTTGCTTTTTTCTCTTCCAGCATTCCGCCATCTGTTATAGAATTTTAGAAATGACAACTGGCCGGTACTGGATGCTGGCCGGTACTGTAGGACACTCCCCTATATTACTGGATAACTAGGAGGATATCCTTTCATTTCTTTGGCGAGTGGAATGGAAAAATCTCCTCCGAGCCATACACGACTCTTTTTTTAACACAACACGTTTGAAATGTTTGTTATGCTATATTATCCATACTACACATATCGAACTTTAAAGAAACATGACGGTCTCCTACGCGATATTCGCACACTAATATGATTGATTGTAAGTCATATTCTAACTTAGTCCACATTCAAGCTCCTACGCGTTTCCTTTTCTTCAATGTGTTTTCTTTCTCGCCAATTTTTCTGTGATGACAATGTCACAATTCATTCGTACACGTTTATTTAACATCTTATAAAATTATCTTTGAAATCAAGTTTCCTTGCTTAGGAATGCTTCATAATTGATTTTGAATAAGTTATTAATTTGACTCTTTCGATTTTAGTAATTAAATTTTAAAAAGCGTGAAACGAATGCTGAGAATATGTAATTTTTAATAACTAAGTTCCAAGATCTTAATTTCAGAATTTTTACAACATAAAACGAAGTCTCATCATTTTTATGAGACATGCTATTATCATAGACACATTAACGGATGCTTTATAAATTATTATTTTAAAAGTATAATTTAAACAATTGTTAGGTCAGTGAAGCAGAAATAAGCCTTTTAAAATTCTCAACGTAAATAACATTTCATTTAAGTTTTTACTTCAAATTAAAGAGCATTTACTTTCTAGCATATGTACTAGGCGAAACCGCTAATTCTTTTAATTTTCAGCCCCTTTTCATAAAAATAAAATTTATAAAAGAAATGTTTTCAACCAAAATATTTTTTTCTGAACTCTGAACCATCAAATACTTGATTTTGAATTTCAACTTGAATTTCAACTTGAGCATATCATAGGGACTAATAGCGGATTATATTTATTCGGCTGTAAAATATTTTTCCAAATTATTTTAATAACATTGTGCTACTTTGGATACAAATTCGGAAAGCTAGAGCTTTTTCAAAAAACAGCCTACAAGATTATCATGACAACTTTTTGAATTGTTTCTTAATAATCAAAAATTCAAATTTTGATCACACAACAAAAAATAAAAAGTCAATTTTTCGGTAAAACTATACAATATGCAAACAATGTCAATCAACAAAAATTATGAACTGGAAATAGATCTACAAATTTGTTAATAGTCACTTTTTGATAGGATGCGTAGTTTTAGTATAAATTCGTAAGAAACAGCATTAAAATGAAAAATTAAATTTTTGGACAAACGACACAAGCTACGAAGAATAATAATACAATAATATGATAAAAGTTGTTCACCTAAAAACTAGCTACAAACTTGTCAGCAATAATGTTTTGAGAGGACGCTTAATTTTTGTTTTAGTCATAAAAAATAATTGTATAAAATCAAATCTATCACATTTGAAGTGCCGTTTTTAAAGGAAACTCCCTAACCTGTAAAATTATAGTTGAGAAAAATGGCAACATTTATACCGAAAAAAGTCGATACTCTGACGTCGATTCTTTGGTATCGATACTTTTGAATTCAGATCTCATGAAATCCCATGAAGAAATCTCGTCCAATCTTCAAAATCCGATTAAAATTCTTTATCATCCTTACAAATTCGTAAAATACTTTGATATCTCTTAAATTAAAAATTAAAATTAAAGTAAAAAAATTAAAGTACTGTGACTTATTTTAAAATATTTCAAAAATTATTTAAATGTCTTAAAATCCCTTGAAATCCCTGTATTTTTTTAATCCACGGAAATTGTTCTTAATTAATTAAAATCCCTCGAAATCACTTAAATTCTGCCAAAGTCCTTGGATATTCTTCAAAGTTACGTAAAGTCTGATGAAGCTCCGTGAAGCACCTTAAAATTTTATAAAATCCATTGAAAATTTGAAATTATCTATAAAATTGTACCAGGTAATGTCCTAAAAGCTCTTGAAATCTTTCAAAATCATTTGAAAATTATGAAACCTCAGATCAACCCTTGGAATCAATTGAAATACCCTAAAACTTTTATAATACCCTGAAATGTTTTGCAATCCTTTTAAATCTCATTAAATTCCTGAATTTAAAATAAAGTAGGAGTTTTTGCCGTCGTGATATTTTCTCCTACAAGCCATCATTTATGTACAGCCTTGTGAACATTATTTTTATATAAATCAACGCTTTCTCAAATAATTGCCATTTCCTATTGAAAAGTAAAAGAAATCTAAAACCGTTAAACATTTTGAAAATCGAAAAGAGAATTATTTTGAAAAGTAGCGCACGAGGACTAGGGCGGAGTGAACATGATCAAATTAGTCGAATCGTTTGAGCTGTGCGAACAAAATTTGTGGGTTGACATCAGAAAAAAGTAAAAAAAATTGAAATATTTTAATGTCTTCTGTTTCCTATTTTTATTCGGAAATTCAGATTTTTGAAAAATGCAAAAAATTTCTTCATTGCTTCGCAAATTATGGCGATTTTTTTCATGTACAGTTTTTGCTAGTGAATAATAATCAAATATTAAAAATAAAAGAATAAACATTTTTTGCTCAATTCAGAATTTTTTGAAAATGGCCAAAAAACATGTTTTTTTCGATTGAAGAAATTTCAGGTTCGACATATTCAACTTTTTCAACAATATGTCATAGGAATAAATTCAAAAAAGACATGTTGTTTGCCATTCAAAAAAAATTCTAAACCAAGCAAATTTTTTTTTAATTTATAATTTTTTATTATTATCCATTAGAAAAAACTGCACATAGAAAATATTCGCTATAATTTTCGAACCTATCGGGAAATTTTTTTGAATTTTTATATAAAAAAAGATAACAGAAGAAATTAACCGAGTTCAATTTATTTTTTTTATTTTTTTCGGAAAAAAGTTGAAAATCTTACACCATCGCGTCATTTTATTAAACTTTCCTATTTTACACTATTTCCATGTTTGTAACTCTTCTTAAATTATTATATACAGTCCTAAATATCTCGACTAATCGAGTTGGTAATTTTCTACTAATATTCAGTTTTTCCAAAATATTGAACTCGCCGCCTATGGTGGTAAAACTTATTAATATTATGCAGACCCTGAAATGTACGTGTCAAGCTCAGTGTTACAATTTTTGTAACATGTTGAAAAAAATTCACTGATATTCAGTTTCTCCACTCAAGTGAAGATTTAATTGAGATGTTCCAAACATATTTTGGAAAAAATTTTGCGAAAGACGCACATTGATAATAACATATGTTTCAACTCTTTTCATGCGAAATGCTAATTTTCGAATACAGTAGACATCTGGATGAATGATATTCTACTGTATGATTGATTTGATAGCATGTCATATTCTACTTACGAACATAATTAAGAAACATCATGAAAATGACGAGGAGAGTATCAACACAAATGATCATTTTTGTAGAGCCAGAGAACTGATTTTGAGAGAATTTCTAGAGCTACAACTGATAAGATTTTTCATACGTGCTGCTGATGTATACTAGCCGTTATCACATTATTGACAGAAACACTTAACACACCTTAACTTGGGTGGGGAAATTAAGTTGAGATAATAAAGTGTTGCGCAAAACTTTATGGTATAAATTTATTGTTCCGTAGTCTCATATTACTACATAATGACTAAATTTTAAAACAGGGATCATTTGTATACCAGATGAGAATGCGCAGAAGCAAATTCCAACCTCTTCAAACAATGTTTAAGCTGTTTTTCCCAACTAACATTCTTTTGTCTTTGCTTTAGTCGGAGAGCTAGCTACAAAAACCGACTCGATTCGGTGCCCAAGATCAAAGCTCGAAAGTTGTATGAAAAACATTTGTACATCATGAAATGGCACCTCTGCCAGTTTGTAACCTTTGCGTATGAAAATGGCAGCCGGTTTTCCACGACGGAAAATTTGTCAAAAAAATCGATTTGTTGGTCGCGTCAAATTTGTTTAGAAAAATTCTTCAGGTTTCAACTAAGAGCGGTCAAACAATAGCAGAAGTCCAGTCGCTTGGAAAACCCTTGGCAGAAGCGATTGAAAAATCCGGAAAAACCTCCCCAAAAACTTGATATGGTTCCCGCGCCTACATTTTTTCCCGACATTCTTCTTTTCAATCGCTTCTGCCAAGGGTTTTCCAAGCGAATGGACTTCTGCCATTGTTTGACCACTCTTAGTTGAAACCTGAAGAATGTTTCTAAACAAATTTGACGCGGCCACCAAATCGATTTTTTCGACAAATTTTCCGTCGTGGAAAACCGGCTGCCATTTTCATACGCAAAGGTTTCAAAGTGGCAGAGGTGCCATTTCATGATGTGCAAATGTTTTTCTTACAACTTTCGAGCTTTGATCTTGGGCACCGAATCGAGTCGTTTTTTGTAGCTAGCTCTTGGACTATTTGAACTTCCAACTCTGGTTTCTTTTTGGTAGGTTTTGGTGATTTTGTGGCAAAATGAGATTATGGCTTATGTGCTGGTCTCAACAGTACCTACTTGGAGAGAAATACGATTGAAAATCTCGGTCTCTAGATCCTCGAATACAGGAACAGTAAATCATGAATGGCCAATGTTTCAATTGGTAGTCTAACAGCAAGAAAATGTCAGTACGCGATTTGAAAACGACGAGTATACTCAGCGTTATGGGTACATGAACTTCAGTCCTCGATTCCAGCTCAAGTCTTGAGAGTGCAAAAACGAGATCTTCCAACGAAGAAAAAATATTACTTTCGAAACTTAGACTTAAACGCTTTGTGAAATCGCACTCACTGAGATGTAAACCTTACATAAAGAGCTGAAACTACCCACTTTTGAACTGACTACCGCACGCGCTAACCAAGCAAGCTATCAAACCGCTCAAACCTTGTTGACGTGCATATATATTTGTTTTAATGCGCGAATGATTTCTATGTGTCCTATACATTGCACGAAGAGTCCCATTATCATTCAATATTGCAAAAGTGTCATCATTGGATGTTGATAATACAATATAATCTCGGGTTGGCACGGGCACATATCTATTCAGTTCTACTCGAAGTCTAATTGGCATACCGGTAGGAATAACGCATGTTCGAAATTCAAATTGCTGGTTTCGAGTTGTGCGAGGAATCAGTCGAACATACCCAATTTCTTCTATTGTACATCCAAGTAATCGATCTGAAGGAAGCCTGCCCAGAGGAGAAATGGATCTGGCACGAAGTGGAGGCTCCAGAGGAGATATTCGTTCAGGTGAATGTTGCCTGGCAGAAGAAGAACCAGGATTACGTTCGCTATTAGGTTTTTCTTCTGGCTGTGAATTGCATTCTGCAAGAAGAAATAGAAGATTCATTTTCTTTTTGTTAAGCAAATTTATGAGTGCGTAAACACTTCAATAAACTTAATGACGATAAACGATTTTTGCTATACAAAAACCTATATAAAGGAAGCGGTTTTTAATATATCCAATTCTTAGGCAAACATGTTTTCAATCAATTTTTACTGTTAATTAACACTTAACAAGCAATCATTTCAGATAAGCCCAAATAAAGAATTGAATCGCAATTATTTCACAACTCCATAAAGAAGAGTTGTGCGTCAAAACTTTCAAGTTGAAATTGATCAAGGCTCATCGTGTTTGAATTTAACTTAACAAATTGTTTTATTTTTGGGATTTATTCTGAATTCGTTAAAATTCTCCTGGAATTATTTTGAATTCAAAAGAACATTAGACATACCATTAATACACGTTATTCACTTTGAGTTAGTTTTAGTCACATTTTGAGTTGAAAATTATTATGTCAAGGAACTGTATTTACAAAATATATTGATATACATGTATAGGGTTGGCCATTTAAAGTGGAAGCATTGGGCAACCCTATAATTTTCGAAAGCATGGCTTCGATATTTTCATTGGAACCTCTTGTTTGCTGTCTGGATGCATGGCTGGCATTACTAAGGCTACCGGGGCTCACAAATTTTGCATATAAGCGCCTTATAGTGTTATCACCTGGAGCACTTTTCACTTTTTTTTTTTTACGAAACGCGCGTTCAGTTTTCATAATTGAGAAGTTATTTTGAATGTACAGCTGAACAATTTCAGCGCGTTCTTTTAGAGTGAACTGCTCCATGGTATAAGTCTTCTTCGACTGACGCTTCCAACGCGATACATCATTAGTTGATCTGACAGGGCTTTCAAAAGTTACTGGGTTGCCCGATGCTTCCACTTTAAATGGCCAACCCTAATAATAATTATATATAATATACAATATACCATCTGTCACCCGCAGTAATTTGCATTTTATTCCCCTGTCTGCCCCCCCCCCTCATCTGAGCCAACTGTTTAAACATGTAGGAGTTTCTCAGGAGTTTACATGAGCCGCTGTGCCCTCTTCCCATTAGTCCCCCGTCACAATACTTTTACGAGCTATCTGAGAGCCAAAAGAATATGTGTGCATAATTTGGTGCCGATTGATAAAGAAAGTATGGATTTGCACGAGCACCATATGTTTTAGGCCACTTGATTTTATATATTAGATAATGATATATAATATAATAATACCTATATACATATACAATTATCTCCTTCTACATTAACGTCTATAATGAGAGGTGAAAAGCTCAAAAGGTACCAATTTTGTGCAGCTTGTTCCCCAATTAAGCAACCAGCTTTTTCTAATGAAGCCGGATTTGGCTCATCACTCTTGTCTATGAAGCCATAAGAGAATGATGAGATTCGATTGTTCAGTTGTTCTAAGGTTATTGATTTCGAATCAATAATAATGAAACTGAGCAATAATTTCCTTTCAAATGGTCCCACACCCTCTAAAACATCATGCATTACATCTGCACTAATGCTTTTAAAAAAATCGAAGTACTTTAGTTCATCCAGCTTTCATTTGTATTTTATTCCAAGAACTTTATTTCCCTTCTTGAGTTCTTAACAATGTTTCTGATAAGTACTACCATCACGGAGAAGATTTATATCTTCAACTTCCATAGTCTGTGCTTGCTGTTTTGTAGCCGTGCAAATCCGGCAATAGTGTTCTGCAGAAAATGACTCTGATAAACCCATTAGAACATTTCCACCTAAATTATCAAAACTTATAACAGCAATTGTTCCTTTTACAATTCGACCAATACTTTCATTCCCTCTATTTCAAGAATTTTCACATCTTCTATCAGTGGTTCTAAAATTTTATCAAAACCGAAGAACTTACAATCTTGAACGTAGAACGATGCTACCAAATGAATGTTTTGCAACTTTGAATTCAAGTAAGGACGTAGATTTCTTATAGCGAAGTAAATTGCCCCTATTTTATGAACTACTGTTTTGCTTCCAACACGACTAACTGTGTCAAAGTCATCATAGAATAATTGAATAATGACAGCATCAATGAATTGTGCCAAAAGTTGATTGAAAGTAACATATGAACCATCATATATATCTTTCATCAAAGTTTTATCAATTTTGTGTGTAGACTGAATCCATTTCTATACGTCGAAATTGTTTAGAATGAACTTTAAATTTCCTAAGTGGACACATACATGAAAGTACAAGGCACTGGAACATTTTTATTGTCTGACTTTCCTTATCGTAAACTTGGCCATATCGGGGTCCAAAATTTTGTTGATAGGCGCTACGAAAACAACGGATTTCTTAAATAGTTTAAGTCTCCGGTATGTAGACCACAATTGTTTAAGTTTTCTTTTTCAGTAGTTTGTTAAGCTTATCAAATACGTCGGTCACTATTTCTGTGGTATTCTCAACAATAGTTTGTACAGTTGATTTCGGTATTGAGCTGGCTTCTAAGCCCAAAAAGATGTTTTCATTAAATTCCCAGTACTATCATCATTAATGCTATGAAAGTAATAATAATCAATTAATAACATAATTTATTGTAGGTACGCAATGCACAATTGAAAGATTTACTCTTTGGTTAATATTGCGCATTTTTTAAAATATAAAAGCCAGACAATGAAAACAAATATGTTCGAATATGAATACATACTATGAATTGTAATAATATATAATTGAAATGACACATTCTTCAGGGTAGCTGAAAATGAAAACTAGTGCAAAATAATGAAGAAATATGAAAGCAATCTTGAAAAATAAAATTTTTGCTTTATTTTGCAATAT
>CAKNXH010060492.1:82770-114266 GCA_932178445.1 Andricus quercusramuli
CAGCGTAACGTTTGCGTTCGGCCGGTCCGCCAGGGGAGCTACAGAAATAAATGTAATATTCATTTCATTTATAATAGAGTTGAACTTTATGTAGAAAAGTTCGCACAGAGACTAGAGATGAGTCAAATTCAGATTTAGATTTTTTGGCTGGTTCTTCGGACCTTGAAATTTTTTCGAAAACGCCTTAGGGTGCATTGTTTAAGGATTGTGAGGGGCCCATACGATATGAAGTAAGATCGCTTCACAGAAAAAACTGAAGTTAAATTTTGTTGCAGATAAAATGTTCAGCTGTTAAAGATTACATGCTATTTGGCGAAAGTTTATCTTACGATGGAATAAAAACTGTCGTCTGCTACGTCCTTCGCAGCAATGGAAAAACGGCAAAGTATATACGTGAAAAGCTATAGTCGGTATTGTAGGTTAGGAACAACACCATAGCAGAAGACGCTGACAAACAGCTGACAAATTATCCCGAGATGATTTAAAAACACAGAATTATCTCAATTTCGTGTAAAGTTTATTCGACAAGTTTAATTTTTGTTGCAGTGAAACTTTCGTCGGAAATCGATGTAAAGTTTATCTTCCGTTTTTTCTGCGTTATTATGAACAATAAATTATAAGCTACCACATGTGCAGGTGGACTCCCAGTTGAAAATCTGATCGCATCAATTGAGACGTGCAGAGTTGGGAATATCCCATCTGTGCACGTGCACAGTGGACACATTACCATAATACGTGCACATCTAAATTTCAGCGTGCACAGTTGAGAGTGTTATATAAGTGCACGTGGAAATGTAGACGTTCACAGATGTGTCGATGAGGACACATAAGTGGAAAGTTTCTGATTTGCGTAAAGCTAAAAGATGTACCTACAATTTTACAGGTATATTATATTATTATATTCACCAATAGAATTGTGGATAACGGCCAAGGATGAGACCAGAGTAATGACAGTCCTCATCTTTCCAATTAGTGGAACGACTGATTAATGTACAATTTAATAATTTTATTAACAGTGTAACTAATATACATTCTAGAGCTTCATTGGCGTAAATTACGTCTACATTAGTCGTTATCTTTCACATTGAAAACGTTGAGATTGTCATTCAGAGATATTTACATTTGATAAGAGTCAGTTACAATTAGAAAGATTCGCTTACACGTTTCTTCAAAACTGATGTCACCATTTATATGGTTCTTTACGTTTTAAGGAAAGCTGGTTTTCACATGGCAAATTGATATAATTTCTAGTGTAATGGCCCACTTAAGACTATAAAAAACTAATAAGAATTGCACAAATTATGCTAAAAGAATAGGAAAAAAGTAGTTCATCATTTCCTACTTCTCAACTAATGTTTTAGAAATTACTTAAAAATCATTTTCTTTTCTTGTTTTTTTTATTATTTCATGATATTATTCTTGAGAGGAAAAGAAGTAAATTACATAAGAAATTGGGTACGTTCGAAAACGAGTTATAAGTAAATTTGTTTGTGATAATTTTTTATGGGAATTCTTATTGTTTAGTTTTAGGTTGTGATATATGGTTACAAATGATAAATAGTTTTTCCTAACCTAACGATGGAATCAGTGTATGAACGCATTCCAACACGCACAGAAAGAACGAAATGTAATTTTTACAGCGATTTCAGAGTAATATTTACCCGCAACAAAAATTCACTTCTACTTTTTCTGTGCGGCAAATCAAGCAGATGCATATTTTTCCCATTACATTGTTTATGGCAATTAAAGATATAATATAAATTAATCTATAATGAAATTTTTCACTTATAGAGAATAAATTTAATAATGTTATTTGTTTTGAGGGCATGCGAATGAATAGAACAAAGGACAGGTGGCAAAAATACAAAGAACTATGCATTTTTTTGGAGTTTTTAATTTAAGTAGCAAATTAACGATTTTTCTTCATTGGCTGCTTGAATCTTGATAATTTTGAAGATCAAAAGTCAAGTTTTCAATTCTAAATCTTACAAATTGGAGGAATTTCTAATGTCAATAATGTAAATTCCAAAATTTAGTAATTAAAAATTTTAAAAGTTACCTTGTTTTTAGTCAAAAATTTTTAATATTAGAAACACTTAAATTATAAAAATGTACAATCCATATTTCGTTACATGCACGTTAAAAAAATCACTCTTGGGTTGCACGTCAAAAGCAACCACTCTCGCGTTCATCGTCTAAAATCTACACTCTTCGACTGCCAGTCTATAAAGTCTCCAGACCTCAATTTTCTTATTTTTCAGGAGAGGGTTTTGAAAACTGAAAGAGCTGTGAAAATTCGAAATTTCGACGTAAATATATTCTGCTGATTATTTAAGCATTGTTGAAACTTGGAGATTATTATGATCACTAAGATCTTTTCTGATCCTTTAATTTGAGTAAATAAATGCACTTATGTCAATAATGTTACACGGAAAAAGTTTCTTTTCGTTTTTAAAGATTTGATCGAGTAATGGCAATAAACAGCTTTTCCCGGATCTTGTCTCATACGAAATTATTTTTTCAACTATTCTAACGATTATAAACTTTAATCTCTAAAGGTGAATGTAACGAATGTGAGCAAGCCGTATAGCCAAGGTAGCCAACCGTCCCGCATTCACTGGGACGGTCCCGCATTAGTACCTTCTGTCCCGCTTTGAAATTGGTCCCGTAAAATGTCCCGGAAAATTGGGGTAGCGTCCTGCATGTCCCGCATTTACTATGCTTTTTATACAATCTATACAAAAAAATCCCGAAGTACTAAAACAAATACATAGTGCTGAGAAGTATGACCTCAAAAAAGGTACCGAATAATGCGTAATGTACAACATAGTCAATATGTAGTGCAATTTGCCAAAACCACCAATGTTTTTCCATCTATTTCAAAAACCTTCCTCTAAAAAAAAAAGATCTTCAGTGGTAAGGTCCGGCCGTCCCGCATTTTGGGTGTAGATAGTTGGCTACCCTGCGTATAGACTAAATGTGACAGTTTTTGAGGTTAGGAAGGGAGGATTGACGTTTGAAGCTCAATTAACTTTTTAGAGGAAATTGGAAAGACGCACATACGTCATCATGAGAAAAGAGTTTTCAATTTTCCGTACTTTTTTATCAACAAATATTTTTATTTTGAAACTATATTTTGCTGAATTCTTTGTTCCCTTAAAAAGAAATATTCATTATAAGAAATAACATTTTTGAACAATAAAAATGTCAAAAGTGTGTGAAATTTCAAATAAGTGTTTAATTTTTTTAAAATATTTAGTCTCTAACTAAATCACATTTTGAATAGCAATTTAACATTTTCAACATTTTTTGAACGATAGAATATCGCAAAATTTAAAAATTAGTCTTTCAATTTCCTGCTTAATTGTTTGATCTCTTAATTAAATCACATTTCAAATAACTATCTAACATTTTTTTAAACGATAGGATAACGTATAAAATTTCAAAATTAGTCTTCTGATTTCTTACATTATTCTGAGAAATTTGAAAACTAGTTTTTCAGTTATTTGGTTTCCAATTATTTCACATTTTTAATAAGTATTGTAACATTTTAAACTTTTTTTTTTTGAACCATATAAATTTCAAAAATTTGTGAAATTTCAAAATTAGTCTTTCGAATCTTAAACTCATTTAGGCTCTAATTGAGTCACATTTTATTCACCTATTTAATATTTAAAATATTTTCTTGAACAATAGAAATTTTTTAATCTGAAATTTCAAAATTAGTCTTTCAATTTTTTAAATTATTTGGTCTCTAATTCAGATCACATTTGAAATAAATATTTAACATTTCTTTGAAAAAAAGAATAACGTGTGAAATTTCAAAATTTGTAATTGTGAAATTCACTCAATATCCCCCTCTACGTCAGAAAAAATTGGAGCACTATTTTGCTGCTGCTTTTCAGAAGATTCCAGTCCTTTATAAAATATGTGATACTCTGATGGGATGAAAAGTTCATTGCACATGCAGATTAGGTCATTCAGCTTCTCTTTCTTTAGAGGTAGCTCAGAAGTGTATGCTGGTTTTCTTTCATATGGAACTGACTTTCTCGGCCGCCCCACTTGTTTAACCATCTGAGTTCGCAAAACGTTGATAGTTGAGGGGTCTGATTTGAAGTCGTATCTGAAAATTAATAGAAATGATGTCGATGCCTCCTTGCTACATAACTTTAGTTCGTGTCTTATATAAGACCTATACATAAGCTGAATTTGACTGTTTGCGAAAATTCCGAAAATCCAGGATGTGACCTTGCTTCATTTCTATTACCTGGTATTTATTTCCTTCGACTTTAGCGATTCTGATATGCTCGTACCATTCATCAGGTAGAATTATCTCCTTGTTTTTCACTTTTCGTTCAATTATAGCGTGAACGCTATATTCTTCATTTTGCGTGTGACATCGTTCAAGGTATCGATGAGTAATTTGAATCCCATACTTGGCTGTAGCGAAAATATACATCGAGAATAAAAGGCGATTCTTATTTTGCCCTGCACAGTTGTCGGACCACAGTTTCAAAACCTTATTTTCCTGCTCTTGGTTCATGCATTTTTCTTCGAAGGAACGCAAGAGACAGCTTGCCATTTCGTTTGCACCTTGTTTAGCCGGAGTTTCCTCCCAGACATAACAATAGGCTTTGATGATCTCTTCCATCGTGAACCGTAAAGTTGTAGACTGCTAATTTTCTCTTATAATAGACCATACCGCTTTCGCATTTCGGAGTGTTTAGTAATTTCTGCAGATCAAAACACGCATAACATGTTGTAGAATTTTTTGCCAGATCTCAATTCTTATCATCCGCCTTGAGGGCACGAGCAGCTGCTTTTTTTAATCTGATGATTTTCGTACTGACTTTGTAGTCCTATCTTCTCGGTCGAGTTTGCAGTTTTGAAAACGTTACACAAATCGCATTGATCACTCTTGGGCTTGAAGAACCCTAGATTGAACTCTCGATTGAAAATCTCACGATAAGCTCTTTCTGAAGCAATGAGTTCTTGTTCTTCCTGCTCTCCTTCAACTACTTGTTGAACCTTCTTCTTATTCATCCATGCGACATACAGTCTATGCATGTGACGCAGAGATAGGCCTTGCTCCAAGTACTTCCTCTGACTTTTCTCCCTCGTGTAGTGTGATTCACCTCAGCTCCCTTCTCGATATCTGTGCAAAAGTTGGTCCAGCTCTCCTGCTTTGCCATACGTATTGCACCCCTGTATTCGTCCCTCATCGTTGTGAATGACGTCCGTAGTTCCTTCGTTTTGCCATTTTGGCACGTCTGAACCTCACTCTGGTTTCCCTGCGAAGCTCTTCAAATTTCCTGTTCCACCAGTGTGTCTCCCCAGCCTTTCGGACTCTCGTAGGTCGACAATTATTTTCATAAGTAGCTTTGATGGCTTTCGTGAAAGTTTTGGCCGCCATCTCCAGGGTTTCCACGTCTCGAATTGACTTGGGAACCTCTGCAAGTGCACATCTTAGTTCTGTGGAAAACTGATCCCAGTCCGTTCTTCTTGGATTTCTGACCCATTTGGGGCCAGCGGGTACAACGGATTCCAACACCAACTCCATCTGTGAGTGGTCTGAGAGAGTGGGTTCATCTGAAACCCTCCACTTCTTAATACTATCCTTAAAACTACTGGTCCAGAGAGTGATGTAAATGACTTCTTCCCTGAACGAGTTTCAGAAAGTCGGGGTGGTCCCCGTTTTAAGAATATCTTAATCAGTGGTGATTAGGTATTCCAGTAGGTCATTACCTCTTGAGTTGACGTCCGTGCTACCCCACAAAGTATGGTTGGAATTAGCATCGCATCCCAGCAGAAGAGGAATACCCCTTACCTTACAATATTCCACCAGTGTACGTACCTCCACTAATGGGTTGATATCGCTGTTATAAGGAACATAAGCTGATCCTAGAACTAGCCACCCTATTCCTTTGAGATCCATGGCTATCACCATGAGATCTCTCGAACATAGTTCAAGCAGCGGGACAGCGCTAACTCCCTTCGTCAGTATCCACGACCTTGGTTTGGCCGCCTTGGGGTCCCTGTAACAAAAAAGACCAGCCCCCCCCCCCCTAATCCCCTTATGGTGTCTCGAACTAACCATGGTTCTTGGATTAGCGAGATACCTGTATGCCTCGCAGACATTATATGTAAACCGTTGTTAAAGAGTACAAAATGATTTTGTGAAAAATCTTGTTTTTCTCATACTCTGAGTAAACATATACTAAATAAGCAAATGAAAATGCAAAAATCTCTGACCAAGGAGCTCTTTGAAATTTAGCGCACTCCAATTATAAAAAAATAATTGCAAATCGGGTTGAAATTGAAGGCTGCAGACTTTTTTGAACGAAAAGAATACGTGAATGTGTGAACAGTCTAATTCTGCTAATTAAAATTGAATCTCGCCATGCTTTCAGAATTTTATTTTTCTCAACCAGCCTGCATATCATAATAATGGAAGGGTTATTCATTATCGGTACTTCGACGCGCTCCAGGGTGTCTGCCTCGTGAGTTTGATGAGGGTCGACGGCCATACCGTCAAAATGCTAACTGAGCTAACACTGAGCGTCATGATTGTTGACGTGATAGACTGTAAACACAAAGTATTATTTCAGGGCTAGTTTCAGGCATGTCATGTGTCCTATACATTCCAGGAAGAGTCCCACTATAATCCAATATTGCAAAAATGTCATCATCCGATATTGATAATACAATAAATTCTCCGGTTGACACAGGCACATTCAGTCGTGCTCGCAATCCAAATGGTGTACCGGCAGAAATAACATATCTTCGGAATTCGAATTGCAGGTTCCGATTTGTGCGAGGAATAAGGCGAACATATCCAAGTTTTTCTATTGTACATCCAAGTACTTCTTCTGTAGGAGGCCTGCCGGGTGGAGAAATGGACCTGGCGTGAATAGGAACCTCCTCCGGAGGATTCCGGTCAGGAAAATGTTGTTTTCGAGCAGCAGAAGAAGAAGAAAAAGGACCAAGATTGCGTTCACTATTATTTACCCCGTCGGTCTGCGAGCTACATTCTGCAAAAAAGAAATAGAAGATTCTTTTTTTCTTGTTCAGTACATTTATGCTCAATATCTTTGGCTTAATTCAACGTTTTTTTTTTAAAAAAGCACCTTCCATTATTCTTTTAAATGAACATACAAGTTTTGTAGAAGACGAGTGCATGAACGCTTTATTAACCTTAATGACAACAAACGATTTTCTGCTATACAAAAACCTCCATAAAATAAACAGTTTTAAATATATCCAATTCTTTGGCAAATATCTTTTTACACAGTTCGTACTGTCAAGTAACTCTTACCAAACAATCATTTCAAATATGCCAAATGATAAATTAAATTGCACTTTTTTCAAAATTCTATAAAAAAGAGTTGAGCGTCAAAACTTTGAGGTTGAAAATGATTAAGGCTTAGCATGTTTGAATTTAATTTGACTCATTATTTTATTTTTGGGATTTATCCTGAATTTTGTTTAATTCTCCTGAAATTCTTATAAACTTCATCGAACTCTTTTGAATTCAAAAGAACATTAGACACATTATGGAAACACTTTGCTCACTTTTAGTTAGCTTCAGTTACATTTTTGATTGATAATTCTTATTATGTCAAGGAACTGTATTCAAAAAGAAAATCTCATTTGCAAATAACGCTTAGACTTTATTTCAGTTTTGTCTCGTTATTGACTTTTATTTTCTATATATATACTAAAAATGCTTGTATGAGTGTACATATATAATAATAATGATATATAATATACAATATACTAGCTGTTATACGCGGTTGCTTGCATTTGATCGCCCCATATGCCCCCCACCCCCATGTCATACCAGACTGCCGTATAAACATATAGGATTGTTTCAGGAGTTTAAAGAGTTTCTCTGGAGTTTACATGCGCTGCGATCCCCTCCCCTGCATTTGTTCCACGTCACCAATCATTTTATGATCTGTCTGGGAGCCCAAGGAATATTTGTGGATAATTTGGTGCTGATTGGTCAAAAATTGTGGATCATCTTCATTGTAAATAATTTAATTGCAATTTTTTAATCTGTTTTTGAAGGATTTGATAATTTTTTCTTTATTGTTTTACAATTTAAAAAATTTTTTAAAATTCGACTATTTGTTAAAAAATGTTTTTGTAGATTAAGAATTCAACTATTTGATTGGAAATTCAGAAATTATTTTTAAAAAGTAATTAAATTCAATTAAAAATTAGTTTATTTTCTTGAAGATTTATCTTCTTTACTTGAAAATTCAACTATTCCAATAAAAAAATTAGCTATTTTGTTGGAAATTCCTCTTTCCTAATTGAAGATTTAACTCTGTTCGTGAGTCAAACTGTTTAGTGGGAAATTTCAAAAACAATTTGTTAAGTTTCTACTATTTGGTTGAAAATGCATTATTGCGTTAAAAATTGGTGAGTTTAATAGTATATTATGCACCATGGGTGAGAAAAGGGTCATTATTGATGAGTGTATGTTTCCAGTGCGAATCGTGGGAACCGACCTTAAGTGCTGCTTTTGAAGTTTGTAGTGTTATGTCCCAAGCAGTGCAATGGATTAATGTTTGTTGGGACAATGCGCTAGTACGTCGAGGTATGGATTAGTTTCCTGTCGCTGAGTGGTTGAAACCATTAGCCGCAGAAAATAGGTCTGGTTTAAATAAATGAAGACACTCAACACTGTATTAATCCTTGTAATGAAATCATTCGATTTATTATGAAGTTCTGGTAGACGTGACTGATATTCAGAGGCTCATATTTAGTATCGATGAACAAACACAAGTAATCTTAACACTTAACTCTTCGCCACAGTTGAATACAAACGCACGATTCGCAATCACGAAAGTGTGGTTACGTTACCTCCGAAAATATGAAAGTTTCTGAGTTTGAGACTGTCAAAAAATCCATTTTCCGGTTAAACTATGCAAGATACAAGAAGAAATGAACAAAAAAGTTGTTCACCCTGAAAATATCTACGTCGATCTTTTTAGTGTGCACAACTTTCTTGTTTATTATTTCTTGTATCTTGTATCTTGCATAGTTTGACCGCAAAATGGAACTTTTGATTTTTCATTATTTCTTTTCTTCGATTTTGAAATGTTATTGCTATCTCGCTAATATCGTTTAACGTAGAGAAATATTGCTCTTCCGAAGGTACAGGAAAATCTGTCACGTCTTTTCTTTCACGCTATGTATTGAACAAGGTAATTGCGGAGATTAGGTTGGGGTGAATTGAAGGGCAACACCGCATAAGGGCGTAAGTGCCAAAACCCGAATTTTACAGGAGGAACAGAAAACTGTAAAACTTTCACGCAATTAATTTAAAAAAAAGAAATGCGAAAAGAGTTCGAGGTACTGTTAGACTTTATCGATCCATGGAACTAACATCCTGAAAGAAGCATCCAACTCCGAGAAAACCTTTGTCAAAGGAACGGCGCGTCCCCAAAAAATCTGACTTTGATACATAAAGAGTTGCATACCTTTTTTATTCTTAAATTAAAAAAAAAAGAAGAAAGTACCTTCGAGCTATTGGTGATCTCTATTGAATCGCGAAAAGATCGTTCCAAAAAAAATAACCATGTGCGAGAAAACCCTTGTCTGATAGCGGCGCATCCTAAAAATTCAAATTTTGACACCAAAAAAGTTGCGTAACTGTTTTATTTTTGCATTTGGAGAAGGAAAAAAAGAGAGTACTTTCGAACTATTACTTAAGCAGGGTGGCCACCGAACCGGGAGAAAGCCGGGAGAAACTTGCAACGGCAGAAACCCGGGAAAAAGCCGGGAGAGAATTATTACACCGGGAGATTTCCCGCTTTTCATAAGTCGCGCGTTTCGTAGCGCTGTGTGTCCGAACAACCAATCGCGAAATCACGTAATTACTTGGGATTGGTTGACCGCCCACATTACGTCGCGTATGCGTGCGTACTAGTCCGCATTCTAGACCCATCTGGAGGTTCTGTAGTCTCATGTAGTGTTGAAGTTGTAACAATCTGTGATTTAGCTAAACTTGTTTCGATAATTTCATGTTTCCTTAAAACATATATAATATGTATAGAATAAAACATCTTTGCATTTTTCCTTTATTAGGCACTAAATTTTTCTTATCCTGCTTATTATATGATTGAAAGTCAATGCATTTCTCGTAAATCGGTTTGCCGATGCTCATCGATTTCCGCAATTCATCATATGTTAAAAAACTGCACGTTTCGCAACAACAGTATTTCTTTTTAAACCGGGAGAAATCACGAATTTCTACCGGGAGAACCGGGAGAAAACCGGGAGAGGAGAATGAAAAAAAGAATGGCCACCCTATTAAGTCTATCAAACCGCGAAATAAACATCCTAAAAGAAGCAGTCACATCCGAGAAAACCCCTTATCAATGGTGTGGTGCGTCCCCAAGAACGCAAATGTGGACACACAAAGAGTTGCATAACTTTTTTATTTTTTGAAGAAATTAAAAAATAAAAAAGTCCTATTGAGCTATTACTTGGCTCTATTGAATTGTAAAAAGAACAGGCAAATATATTAAATTACTTTATAAACAAAAATACCAAACATGGATTTTGACCCGCTCCTAAATCGAACCGGACCATAATCTTTCACAAAAATATGAGTTAGGTTAAAAACATTATTTTAGGCCAATAAAACGCATTTCCGAAATTTGGCACTTACGCCCTTATGCGGTGTGGCCCTTCAATTATCCCCCTCTTGTCATCAGTTAATAGAATTTCTAACTTTGGTGAAGAATATTCCTGTCTGTCTAAACTATCAGTTAATTCTAATAGAGCTTCGTCGATCATTAAATTATATTCATTCCCTGGCGGACCGGCCGAACGCAAACATTACGCTACAGCGTAACGGTAAAGTAATGGTAAAGTAATGCTAAAGTAATATGGCATTATAATTAATAAAGGAAACAAAATTAATATGTAAATTGTTGCAATTATAATAAAACGTTAAAATTTACATTAAATGGTCATGCCGTAATTGCAACAAGTTGCTTTCTCAGCGTTAAAAAATAAAAAAACAAAGTGGCTGTCATTCAAGTCGGATCCCTGCAGACTGGCAACCCACTTAAAGCCACGTTAGCGGGTTGCCAATATGCAGGGGCCCGACTGCAATGACGGTCACTATGTTTTTTTATTTTTTAATGCTGCAAAAGCAACTTGTTGCAATTGCGGCATGACCATTGAACGTAAATTTCAACGTTTTATTATAATTGCAACAGTTTACGTATTAATTTTGTTTCCTTTATTAATTATAATGCCATATTACTTTACCATTACTTTAGCATTACTTTACCGTTACGCTGTAGCGTAATGTTTGCGTTCGGCCGGTCCGCCAGGGTTGTTCCGAGATATAGGTTTGCTACTTTTCCAAATTTTAAATTGATTTGCGCTGCTTGATATTTTAAATTACTTCTCAGTTCGGATTCATCTTTCCAATCTGAGAATTACATTCATTGACTTCCTCCGCCTGGCTTTTACTGTCTTCATCACAACAACCTTCACTTATAAGTTCATCAGCGCCCATTCTTTTCATAATATTCATTTCGTTCCTGTTTTCATATTTTACTCTAGATAGGGCTTCCGCGTTAGTTTTTAACTTTCCTTTTTCATGAATTATTTCTAATTTGTATTCCAGTAATTTCAGTCTCCATCGCATAAGTTTTGAGCACGGATCTTTTATATTAATAAGCCATATTAAAGGCTTATGATCGGTTATGACCTTAAATTTTCTTCCGTAAAGATACTTACGATATTGTTTAGTTGCCGCCACAATCGTAAGCAATTCCGTCTCAGTAAAACTGACTTCACTTTTATTCAAAGTTCTCGATGCGTTGAAGAGAGGTTTATCCGCGCCAATAGAACTCTGTGATAGTATTGCTCCAATAGCGTAATTGGATGCATCGGTTGTTAGAATAAATTCTTGATTCCAATCCGGATATATTAATAGGTTAACTGTGATGAAACAATTTTCTAGTTTATCAAAGACATATTTTTCCGCTTGTCCTTCTTTTTCTTTTTCATTTCTCGGTTTGGGGTAATTCCGTACTTTGGTAATTCTGTTAGGCTTAGGTTTTATTCCATCAGCAGTCATAACTTGCCCTAATTATTCGAGTTCTACCCTAAGATACTCGCACTTATCGGGTTGTAATTTGGAATTAATTTGCCTTAACCATTGAGATTACTTGTTAAGATTGTCATTGTGTTCTTTTAATGTTTTTCCGTAGAAGACGATGTCGTCCATATAAACAAAACATCCGTTTCCTATCAAACCTTTTTATCCGTTGTTCATCATCCGCTCAAATGTTGGGGGTGCGTTTTTTAGTCCAAAAGGCATTCAGGTATACTCGTAGTGTCCTTCTGCTGTACTAAAGTATAACAAGCTGTATTTCGTCGTTTTTGTCCCACAATGGAGGCTAAAGGCGAGCGCAGCTTTTTATGAAAATCAAAACATCTGAAGATAGAAAAGTATGATGGTTCGCCCCTGTGGTGTTTTAGTTACTGAAAAAATTACCTTTAAACATAGTTAGCTAGAAGAATAAGTTTTTTTAAATAAAAATAGTGATAGTTGTGATATAAACTCTTATTTCTTGACATTCTACTAGACACGGACTACACGCAAATGTTTCTACCAAACTATGGACCCTGACGGCAGGGCCTGTCATTTTCAGGAATCAGGTAGCTAGGCTGGGACCAAACAGTTGACATCTGCTGAAGATTAAAATTTTACAACCGATAAACCTTGTGATTTTGTAATAAATGATTTGCTAATTCAAAATACGGAACTGTCTGTCTCAAGAACTACAGGCGTATAAAATTGTCCGTGAAAAGATTGAAACTGTAATTTTCTGCAAGTATCTTGTGAACTGTTGGCGATAGAGGAAAAAGGATAACATTTTTAGATGTGCCATTCAAAGAATATAATTATCGCAGTTAAATAAAATTATCAATACATAAAAAATAAACACAACAAAGAGAAATAATATAAACATTCTGTAAAATTTAAAGCAAATTATTGATGATCTCGGATGTCTTGGAAGCCTGTTGTTGTCGGTGTGCTTGAGTTCGGCTTGAAGACGAAAAATGATGTCTCGCTGGCGGTCAGGGGCGAGACTAACAAAAAAGTCTTGGCTATATCTTGGCTATATTTTGGATTAAGACTTAGCCAAGTCGAATTATTTTTACTCGGGTAGGCTTTTTACTTGGGTAGTTTCTCGCATATGATTATGCCTTTATGTTTGCAAGTTTGATGCATAACCTGAAAATTACATTGATTCGATTCTTTGGAGATAGGCTCTATTAAAATTGGGTTCCTTTAGTTGCCCAAATAGAGTCTCCCTTAGATTTAACTTATCGTTTTATGTTTCTTTCCAGTAAGAGGGGTTTCTTCTTGTTGCAGTTCCTTTGGAACCAAAAATCTGTTATAATGTAAACCTGAGTTTTTGCTGTGTTGAAGGAAAGGACGGGTTCACTAGCCGGCCATTTTTGACCAACGGTTGTAGCTTGCCCATCGAAAATGTTTTGTAACAAATAAAAAATTGTGTTTTTCAGAAACACTACACGATATATTTAAAAAATTGTAATAAGAAAAATGGTTCATCTCAAGGAAATAAACAAATTTTCTTGCGACAATATTTTTAATAATACCCATATCTTTTGTTTTAATCGTGAAGAATTTTATTTCAAGAAATTCAATCTCTTTCCAAAGTGTGTAATATAAGTTAAGATATTATTTAGAAATTGTTCATCGCAAGAAGGTCTACATGCTTGAAAGTTGAACTAATTTGTTAAAATTTCTTTTTATCAATTGTGTAGGAAATTTTAGTACTTTCGGATCTCTTACACTATGTATGCCGCTAACCGTTCAGTATTTTCTTATCTCAGAATTTTTACCCTAATTTGTTTAAGCATATTTATCTTCATGAAGTATTTTTGTTCAGTTTCATTAGCTTCGTACATAATTCCAGAAAATAATAAATTTTGACGACTTACAGCGAATAAATATTGTTCAAGCAAATTAAAATTGTTTACATAATTTCAATTTCCAAATTTTTTAGGCATTTTTCGAGCACAATGCAGATGAAAAATATAAAATTGGAATCTATTTGCCATTCTGTAAGAAAATTACTTGAGGTTCTCAAAATGCAATAAGATTAAAATATTTATTTGTGATACACTTTGTAACAGAATTGTTACTCGCCATTTTGGCTCGGTGCGGCCCTGCCAGAACGGGTTGCTGGGCCGCGTACGAGAAGGGACGGAATCCACCGAGAGGACCCGAATTCTCCAGCGTTAACGCGTTTACGAGTCAGTCTCGGCTCGCTCGTTAGGTCATCCACACCCTTATAGTGCTTCGACTGTCGCTACAGTGGGCCAGGAGGCCATTTATTTTGGCCAAAAACCAACTTGAAAATTGACTTAAAAGAAAATTATTTTCACACTCAGAAATAGTTGAAGAACACAAAGATTAAATATTTTGTTGATTAAGTAATTCGTGTTTGACTGACGTTAATGTGAAGTTAAAAAACGTACTAAAATTATTGATAAGAATATATTTTTAATTATTCATATACCCAGAAATTTATGTTTAATTTTTGAAAATTTCTTCCTATTTATTTATTTTGTGGACACGTGGGAATTAAAAAGTAGACGGATAAGCTTAAAAAGTTAAGAATAAATGGTAATATTTAACTTTTTATTATCACACTTTAAACATTTGTAGTAAACCGCCCACTTCCAATTCACTATTCCTCGACATTCCACCTCCTACAGAGTAAAATAAGGTATGAATGTGTTGTGCGTAATCTGAACTTCAAAATAGACCTGCTACTTTTTGCTACTTTTGCCGTACAGCTTAAAGAAACGTTTATAAACAAGAAAGCATCTACACGCCCCGCTCCGCGCGAGCGACAACGGATGAACGTCAGGTGCGTGGCCGAATGTGTGCCGAGACACTACTTCTCACGTTGTTTGATCCGCATTGCACGTACTGTTGTGCTACACTAAGTTGTTTGAGCGAGTATTTTTCATATTTGATGCGTGTTTTCGTTTTACAATCAATAATGGCTACTTTTACGAAACAGCAAATTCTTGAAAATATTCCCATTAATGGGGATCTGTCTGAAGCGATGAATTATTTTCTAAGAGAATTAAATATTCGCCAGGAGGATGCTTGTCAAACAGGATTTCAGCATTTAAAAGCTGCTCTTTCGACTTTAAGCACTGAACGCAATAAGAAATGGAATGAAGTATGTAGAATTAAGGAGAAGTTTGAAAATATAAACTTCTGTTGGCTAGATTCCGAGTTTACAGTTCCCGATGTCAAAATTGCCAATGTAAGTGAGCAATCTCTTTTCCTTCGGGGCCAGGTCGTCCTTTATAGGAATTCGAGAAAAAATCGGATCGGTCAAAAAGGCAAGAAGCTGCAAATATCAGCGCGAATCTTGATCATGATCCACAAAGAATATTGCAGGCTTGTCGTCGTGCAGCTAAACATTCGTATTCTGGGAACAAAGATTTGCACGCTGTTATTAGTCGAATTTTAGAAAGTCCAGAACGGCAAAAAGAAATTAGAAAGTTGTTAGACACAATGACTCCAATCATTAAAAAAAATCCTGAAGAAGCTCTAGCATTTCTGTTAGATAATTCTATGTCGAAAAATGTGTACACGAACAAGAGTTTAGAGGTAAAAGAATGTGGAGCGGAGATATGGCCACCGTATAACGAAGTTCGCATAACTTAATCTGAATGTAGAGCACCAAAGGAAACTATTTCGATCCAGAAGACTGAAGTTGAAGTCTCATTGCAAGCATTACTGAACCACACTTCAGAAAGATTAATACAATTGCAACGAGAAGTCATACTTCAAAATATGGAGAGTACAAACAATACATTAATCGAAGCTGTATTACTGTGTTCCTGGGGTTTCGATGGAAGTTCAGGCCATTCAGAATATAAACAAAATTATAACTCCAATGAATTTGATTTAAACATAAGCGAAGGCAACTTGTTTGCTACAACTTTTATTCCTCTCCGCCTATTAACAAAAAGTAACGATATTTTATGGAATAACAGAACATCACAGAGCTCAAGATTTTGTCACCCGATGAAACTTCAAACTATTAAGGAATCTGAATCTGTTATCATCAGCTAAAAAAAATATAGAGGAACAAGCTTGGTGCAAAAACATCACATTTTCGCATTTTAGTCCGCCATTTTGAATTTTTAAATGCCATCAAATTTCGTATCAGAGACCCTGAAATCCCATTTACACCAAGTTTGGTGCAAATACCTCAAAGTTTCGCATTTTAGTCCGCCAATTGGATCCGCCATTTGAAGTATGAAATTTTCACACCAAATTCAGTTTCAGCGACCCCAAAAACCCTTATACACCAGGTTCTATGCAAATATGACAAAATCTTGAATTTTGGCCAAAATAAGTGGCCGCCTGGCCCACTGTGCGTGGGTTTGTGGAATCTCTCTCCGCACTTTCTCTTCGACGATTGTTCCTCACCAAGCATTCGCCTGTCCGAAGGAAACTACAAGATTCGTTCGAGGGTCGACTACTCCCTCAACCTGACTAACCACCGGCTACCAGCCTTACGCCACGGACTGGCAGTCTCAGCTCTGATTGTAAGTGTCAATCAAAACCCTTTTTATTTAAGTGAAGTATACTCAATGCGTTCACCCTTTTCTCTCGGCATCCAGATCCCATTTTCCCTCCTCCGTACGCGTTCACCCCATAAAGTGCGTAAAATAGGTGATTGTGTGCGAGAGTGAATTTTGCAGCATAAGCCGGATGCTCGAAGCATGAGTCCATTTACTTTTCCACTGCATCCGTCCACTTTTTTCACTGTTGCCCAGAAAGGTCGGCACTGCGCATGCGCCACGTCATCGACCAAAAATCGGTCACTTTTTACACCAAAAACAGGTGGAAAAACTGGCACTTTTTCACGAATTATAGAAAAAAATTATTACAAAAATTTTAGCGTTTATGCACGGTTGAATATTTTTGTCTGATATTTTGCATGCCTCATCTAAATATTAGTCTCCCCGGAGCTAAGCTGAGTCAACGTCGATTTCCCTCCACTCCTCTTTAACCTGGCTGACTTCCACTCCTTTTTAGGAAGGGAGGGAAAGGGGTAAGGTGTCCAGTATGTCATTGTCATTCCAAGTAAGTAGATGGTTATATATTCAGCGTCAGTGTTTAACATTATGTTTAAAACTACGCCGTGTTTAACACTTCCAAGTCAAACATTTTTCATTTCGTTGACTCTTCAAAGGGTGTACAAATTGATACATACGTAAAAATGAGAAGCGTAGGGACAAGAAGGCGTGAAATTTTGGAAAAAAGAACAATTCCTTATCAAAAGTATGATGTCCTTCCAGAATGGTGGTTTGACAAGAATCGAGTTCGTTCGTGAAGTTTCGCACAAATTCTTACCAGCGCAATTTTGTTGTGTGCAAGTGAAAAGGGAAAATTTTGGGTAACAGTTGGAGCGAGAGAGAGGTTTGACACCTTCGGACATCTCCTCTCTCTCCCTTACGCGCGGTCATTCTCTCCTCCTCGTGCTGTGGTATGAAGGGGCTGCCAGTGGTGGGGGAAAGAAGAAACTTATGAGAGAGCGCCGCCGGACTGAATTTGGGACTGAGTTTGAGTACGGTCACGCCCCTTGATTCTGATCGTGGGAGTTATCAGATTCAGGCCAGTTAAAAAAAACAAAAATTATGAAAGCATGGCGTGATTCAATTCTAATTGGCAGGAAACGAATTAGATGAAAATATTTTAAAAATTATTAGGTGAAAATGAATTGAATCGTAGTGAGGGTGACTTCTAGTCACAATTTTCATGGAAAATGAATAATTGTAATTGTTATAAACAATTTTTACAAAAATTTGGAATATGTAGTTTTTTCTATTTCGGTTTTTTCTTCACTATCTGAATTTATGTCAATATCTCTGTCACAGAAAATTGAATCAATTTGAGTGCAATAAACGAAAGTATTTTGCAGGCCAAAAAGCCAAAGTTTTATATTTACTTATTTCATTTGTTTACAAAATCAACATTTGTTGTATTTCAACAAATATACTTGAACTTTTGTTCTTTTTAAGAATATCTGCATCAATTCAGATGATGAAGGAAAATCCGAGATTGAAAAACTACAAATTCCAACATTTTCCAAAACAGCTAAAAGCAAAATTCAAATTATAATAGTTTATAATGTTTTATAGAATTTGTTACTGACAATAACTCTCACAATAATTCAAAGTATTTCCAGAGAAGAACAAACTTTTTTCAATAAAAATTACAATATTTTTAAATACATACAATTCGTAATATTTGAAATTAAATAATAACAATTGTTTATTACCAAATTTACATAGAAGCAATTACTGCAAATCTCTTTCGCAAAAATTTGAAGCAGTTTTAGTGCAACAAAACATATTTTTCAGGCCAAAGTTTTATATTTACTTATTTTATTTCTTCATAAAATCAACAATTGTTGTATTTTAATAAATATAATCAACCCAATATCATTTTTCCAAATATCTACATCAATTCAGATGATAGAGGGAAAACCAAAAAAAAAGAAACCATAAATTCCAAGTTTTTGCAAAAAATTGTTCATAACAACTACAATTGTTGATATTTTATAAAAATTGTGACTAGTAGTCGTTCTCCCAATAATTTCAAGCATTCTCATCCAATAACAAATTTTTTTCAACCAAAATTACAATATTTGGCTATTTGTTGATGTAGATTGTTTATAATGATTGAAACATACAATAATCAAATTATTTTCATTCCATGAGTACTCTTACGTTAATTTAAGCTGATTTTCATTATATGTAAACCGTTTTCAAAGAGTAAATATTGATTTTATGAAAAATCTTTATTTTCGCCGACCCTGAGCCTTATCTCTAAGAACGTTAGTTACATCTCTTATCTTTACTTCCCTCATTTTCACTCCCTCCGCCTCTTCCTCTCCATGAACTATTTCCTCTAATCCATCTCTAACCCCCGTTATAATTCCTCCACTGGCCCTTCCTTTCTTCTTCTCTCTGACGGCCTCCTGGAGTCTCCACCTATACCCCCTTGGCAGCTTTAGCTCTATTCTATTCCATTCCTTTCTTTCTACCCACGTCTCTACCAGTCCCACAACATCAAATTCTTGGACATGCCTCTACTTCTTACGAAACAAGTTCCCCTGCACTTCCTTCAACACCTCTTTCTCCTCTTCCCACACCTATATTTTCTCGTCTATTTTTATTTTCCGATATCCTACCTTCGCCGATCTCCCTTCAGTCCTCTCCCCCTTCTAGCCCTGTCGTACAGCATTCTCTGCGCATCCCTTCCCTGCTCTGTAGCAGCGCTTTCAAGCCCTCCCTTTCTTCCCCACTCTTTAGCTTCAAACCTCTTATCACAATAATATTTCTCCTGTCTGCCTTCTTTTTTCTCACCATTCTTAACTCATTGCCCTTATCCTTTCCCTATCAGCCCTCTCTTCCTTTTCATTCCTACGCACTCCTACTTTTTCTTCTATCATATTCTTTACCCTCTCCCAAATACCTTTCATCTCGCCCCTCCCCTCGCCCCTGTCACCTACTTCGATTTCCGCCCTACCCGCCACCTTCTCAAGCATTTTCTCCGTCCTTTCCTTCCACACCCTAATCTCCCCTTCCATCTGCTTTATTTTAACTTCTTTTTCTTTCCTACCTCTCTCTAACCCTTCTACTCTCTCCCTCAGCTCTTTCAGATCCTTCTCACATCTCTCATCTCTAATTCTCAAGTCTTCCCTAATGCCTTCCATCTGCTCCTCAGTCCCCCTCACGTCCTCCTTCAGCCCCGTGATCTCACCTAACAGCATACCGAGAGCCTGCTTCTCCGACTTTCCCTATATTGGGGGGAGGGGGGCCTACATATTCTCCCGATTTTTTTAGACGGGCTCTCTGCCTCGCTTTTCTCCGGACTCTCTTGGCTATCTATCTTCCTCTTCAAGAGATCCTCCCCGTCACTTACGCTAGATGCTCTCTCCCTTACCTTCTCGCTTCCTCCGTTTCCACCGTTCTGCTTTCTCCGTCTCCCCGAAGTGTTGCTCGACACCGGACCACGTGCTGTTGGCCGTCGTGGCAAATGAAAAATTTCCTCCCCGTCAATTTCACTACCAGCACTGCCAGCACTCTCACTGACCACCTCCCACTCTTCTGTCGGTAACTCGGACCGCTTCATGTAGTAACCACCGCAACCGACAGATGTCTCTGAAGAATGCTGCTGTCTATCGCCACCAAAATTTTCCCTTCATTTCCCTTTCTATTTTTTTTACTTCCTCACAGTCCTCGCAGACACCCCTTTCTCTCCCTTAACATGCCCCAACTCTGCGAGAACCACCCTTGACCCCTTGAAGGCCTAAGACTCCTGACTACAAAATCCCCCGATCCCTTGGCAACCTAGCCTCACTTTCACAATCTAACTAAATCCCACCTCACACCTACGCTGAAAATTACTTTTTATCTCCCTGATTCACCCCACATAACTCTACTCACCTGTCAGGCTTCCACCCTCACACTACACTCACAGCTTCTACACAAATTCCGTAAAACGGTCGGTGGCCATACCATTCTATTGTTGTCTTCTTTTTGTTAATAACATCAAGTATAAACATTTTTTCGAAAAATCGGCTCCTTTCGGCAAAACAGACTAATATTTAGATGAGTTATGCAAAATATCACACCAAAATATTCAACCGAGCGGCTGAAAACTGGGATCCCGTTTTTTAACTCTGATAAATCCACTTAAGTGCCGCTGTTCAAGTTCATAAATATGTAATGGCCAGGTATATCTATTACATCATGATTCTTGGCGTTATATACTGTAAAAGCAAAGTATTATTTCAGGCCTAGTTTCAGGCATTCTAATAGGACGCGAGAGAATAATACCATAAAAAAAGAAATCTCTGGATTTTACAGTGTAAATATACAAATGGCTATTATATGACTATAAGGTGGAAAGGGAAATTCAGGTTCACTCCACAAGCCTGAGAAATAACCGTATTCATGCTTGTGTTACATAAACTCAATAAAAATGATATATATATATATATATATATATATATATTTATATATATATATATATATATATATATATATATTACTATATTCACCAATAGAATTAACAATGACAGCGAAAGTGCTGATCATCCTCATTTTCGCAAAGTAGAGAACAAACTGATTAGTGCTTCACTGAATAATTTGGTTAACAACTGTATCTAAGGAATATTTCATCGCATCATCAAAGTACAAATATATACATAAGTAGCCGTTATCTCACATATATGTGAGATAACGACGTTTCTAGTGTCAAGCATGTTTCTGGCAGATAATAATATATTGTAAATTTTTTATTATGATCATTATAATTAAGACATTCTCATCTCAAATGGAAGGTATTGGTTTTATGTAAAAATTGAGTGTCGCCAAATTCATCAAGATCCGACGTTTTTGGACTCACTGATTGAGAAGTCATGGTTCTTACCTCGGCTTCTGTCTGTCGTCGTTGTCTACCAACACGACAACTTTCGAAGAAATTACCTGAATAAAATTCAAGAATTTTAAATCAGGCTAAAATCAAATTCAAAATCCCATTTATCGTCCAACAATCAATTCAATATATAGAATTCCTGAAAAAAACAACAAGAATTCAACGATTAAATTTTTACAAACACCACGAAATGCTCCTATTGCAATTCCTAAAAAACAAAATAAAAACATTTGTTTCTTTGGATAAAAATAAAAAAGAGAAAAGAAAAAAGAAAAATGAGAAGGCAATCAACCACATCCCCTTCCTTCTCTTTTTTATTTCTTTCATCTTTTTTTTATATTATTATCAAATCACAATAAAAGAGCATGCAAATGTACATTACCAACGTTTCGGTGCTCACACAGCACCCTTATCAAGGCAAGGAAAAGGAAACAGGTGACAGGTGGGAGCGGCGACCAAGCGACGACGTTATCCCTTCGGTACCTGAGATCTGAATGTGGGTCAATAGGCCAATCCGTCACAACAATCAAGAAATAAGAGAAAGTCAAGACTCATGAAAACTGAATGTAATTAATCAAATTTGAATAACTTTTGTTTAATCTATCAAACGCATGGTCAACATCAACAAACCCTCTCGTATGTCTAGCGAGAACACTCTTATAACAACGTCCTAAACGGACATCACTTTTGTGCTCTTCCACCCAGGTATTAAGAAGTATTCCAGTCTGTCCCACGTAAGTCATCTTACAGATCTTGCAAGTGATCTTGTAAACCACACCACCCTTTTCAAATTTATCTAAAGGATCTTTACCAAAAGTTATTATTGAATCCATTTTAAATGGTATACGGAAAATAGTATGAATATAAAATTTTTTTAACATGAATTTGACCAAAAAAAGGAAGAACAAAAGTATTAAAAGAACTATATTCTCTCAATTCCTTCCGATTATCTGTAGCCGAAATGTTACTTTGTTTTTTTTTGATTTGTTGAATTCTAACTGTGATTTGTTGCTCAACCAACTTTTCTGGGTAGTGATTCAGAAAAAGGATATTCCTAACAATATTTAAATTCTCTTTGGGAAATGAAATGTGGGACAAACCTAGAGCCCTGTCGACTAAGTTTTTGATGACTGCAATTTTGTTTTGAAAAGGATGAGCCGAAAAGAAATTTAAAATTCTACCTGAATATGTATTCTTCCTGTACCAATTGGTAATAATATTACCATCCTGAGCTTTAATTACTTCTACGTCCAAAAAACTGATTTTACTATTTTTCTCTATCTCGTGGGCCTTCTCATTTTTCTTTCCTCTTTTTTATTTTTATCCAAAGAAACAAATGTTTTTATTTTGTTTTTTAGGAATTGCAATAGGAGCATGTTGTGGTGTTTGTCCAAATTTAATCGTTGAATTCTTGTTGTTTCTTTCAGGAATTCTATATATTTATCTGGTTAAAGTATCTGGTTAAATTTCCGACCAAATTTCTCATTTGTATGGAAATAGTATTTCCATACAAATGTACGGAAATTCTGCGTTTTTTGAGGTGTATTGCAGGTATATATATATATAATTAAAAAAAAGTTAAACAACCACCGCAGGGTACCACTAAGAGCAACTGCCATCTGGAAAAAATGTCAATGGCCCCCAGTAGAACCGCGGTAAAATACACCTATGGCCACGTCTCACATCCGTGAGATGGGTGGTCACAGGGCACGACGAAATCACAACGACAGGCCGGCGAAACCCTCGTGTGTCTTGAGGACACGAAGCGACCCAAGGATGACAGCTTTCTGCATCCATCTCGCAAGAGCCTTGGCATATTTTTGGCACGCGGGTATGGCTTTAAGGTTACGAACCAGCGATAATTTCACACCTCCGAGAGCACCTATCACAAGAACAATTACTCGTACCGAATATTTTGGGTACAGTCGACGCAGCTCTCTTTTAAGGTCTTGATATCTCTCCTCTTTTTCTTTCTCCTTTGCAGTGATGTTTTATTCGGATGGAGCCGAGAATTCGATCACGAATATAGTTCGTTTCTCGAAGTCTTGGAGAACAATGTCAGGCCTCGAGTGCGCAACGGAGACTGCTGCCCGAAAATCGCAGTTCCAGAAAATCTGGCACTTCTCGTTTCGGACAATTGACTCTATATCCCTTGGAGCGTTCGGCAGGGCAGGGTCGCGACCAACACCGTAAGAGCGACAAAGGTGGTAATAAAGTACTCTTAGGGCCGCATTATGTCTATAGATATACGTTGTTCCTGCGTGGGTCGGACACCCCGATAGTATATGTTCTAGGTACTCAGCGTGTGCATGACACGCTCTGCACCTATCACTGGGAACTTCTTGACATGAAATGCGGGCGCGGTATGCTAAGGTGGAGATTACACCGTCCTGGCATGCGAAAATAAAGCCCTCTGTACCTGAATTGAGCCCTGATGATTTGAGGAAAGCAAAAGTTTGCTCCTTCGACAAGGACTGTTTTTCTACATTTCTGTGAAAGTTTCCTTGCATTTGCTTGTCGAGTAGCTCTTGGTGACATTTTCCAACCTCTGCTTTCTTTAATTCGGCTTTTAGACGTGAAGCATCTAGATGGAGTAATGCACTTTCCTCACTTCTGATGTTAAAATTCAGGCCAAGGGTCTCAGCAGCTTGCTCCGCGGCTTTGTAAAGGAACGTCCCTTCGCCAATCATCTCGTGGTTTCTGACCATCTTTAGGAGAGGATCTCTGCCATTCGCAACGATGTAAGCTGTACTCAAAACAATTCGGTTATGAAGACACTGGAGATTCAGAAGTCCGCGTCCGCCTTGCTGGCGTGAAATGTATAATCGCGGAACTGACGAAATGATATGCAAGCTTTTATGCATATGCATGATCTTACGCGTGGTAACATCAAGGGCCTTAAGCTCGTTCTTCGTCCATTGAACCACCCCAAACGAGTAGAGTAGAACCGGGACGGCAAGCATGTTAGTCGCAGATACCTTGTTCAACGCCGACAGATTGGAAGACCAAATCTGTCGAAGAAGATGCTTGTATCTGCTTCGGAGAGACTCCTTCACTGATGTTACGTCCTGAATGCGGCTTTGAGGCACGCCCAGGTATGTATAGGTCTCTCCAGTGTTAAGATGTCTAATAACACTTATATCCACAAGCTCAGGGTCCTTGGGAAAGCCAGTAATCTTTCCTTTCTTCAAATGAATTTTGGCACACTTGTCCAAACCAAAGTCCATCCCAATCTCTCCTGTGTAGTTCTTGACGATATTTAAAGCAGTTTGAAGTTTACTTTTACCAGCGGCATAGATCTTCAGGTCATCCATATAGAATACATGAGTGACCTTATGCTCACGCTGATTAGTGTCGCCACAGAGGTATCCAGAAGAATTTCGTAGTGCAAGAGATAGAGGCAAAAGTGTGATGCAAAAAAGCAAAGGGCTCATACTATCCCCTTGAAAGACGCCCCTCTGGAAGGTGACGTTGTTCGTCGTCAGGCGATAATTCCTAGATGAGATGGTAAATCTAGTTTTCCAAAGAGGCATCAATCTCTCTATGCATCTCACTATGTGTGGATGACCTTCAAGCTTTCCAACAGACAGATGATAAGTCTATGAGAGGTTGAATCAAAAGCTTTCCGGTAGTCAATCCAGGCCATTGACAGGACGCGCTGATGGACTGTAGCGTCTTTACAGACACATCTGTCAATCAGCAGGTTTTCTCGACAGCCTGCTACACCTTTTTTCGAGCCACGTTGTTCGTACATCTCTCGCCATACAGGCTCAATTCGTCGAACAATCCTGTTGTTTAGGATAGCTGTAAAAATCTTATACGGTGTGTTCAAACAAGTTATTGGCCTGTAATTCTCTGGTTTGGACAAGTCGCCTTTTTTCGGTAGGAGTATAGTGCGTCCTAACACTAGCCACTGCGGAATGGGCATCTTCGTCTTTAAATATGAGGTGAATATGCGGGCCAAATGTTGGTGTGTAGAAGTAAACTTCTTCCACCAAAAGTTCTTGATACAATCTGGTCCAGCACCGGAAAAGTGCTTCGTGCCTGTAAGTGCTTTTTTCACCTCTTCGGCAGTGACTGATGGGCACTCCTCCTCAGATTTTATGAGGCTGTCGCAAAACTCCTTGAAGCGAATGATATTGTCAGTATCTTTTTTTTTTTTTTTTTTTTTATTTATTATAGCAATTGTAACCCAGAGAGAGGGTTATTTTGCTGAAAAAAATTAATACATATAAATGGAAGTACAAGTAAGTTACACAGATTATAAATTATATAGCTAGGTTACAGTCATCGAGAAACTTACATAGAGACCGAGCAATTTTAGCATTTAAATTACTTAACAATACTGTGCTGGGAGATGGAAGGAACAAGTTTACTGATTTGAGACTTGCAATGAATTTAGATCTTTGGCCTTCGAACAAGGGACATTGCCATAATATGTGATCGAGATCTTGTACCTCGTAGTTACAATCGCAAACAGTGTCGCTGCATAGACCAATCTTGAGAAGAGAGGACTTCAAATTGTAATGACCAGATCTGCAGCGATTAATAGTGGTTATAACTTTGCGCGAAAGTTTGAATTTGTTGAACCACGGTTTGGCATTATTACTGTGATAGTGTTCAAAATAAAGTTTCCCCTTACTTGTTCCTTCTTCACAAAGCAAATGGAGAGTGTTGTTGCGAGCAGCACTTTTCAGATACATTTTAAGATCAGTAAAAGGTATTCGCAGTTCAGAATTAGCAGCAGTAGCGGTTGCAATTTTTGCTAGGTTGTCGGCTTTGTCATTGCCGAGAATTCCTGAGTGCGCTGGGATCCAGACAAGTTGAATACTACTATTATTTGAAGTCAGATTCTGAAAATAGTGAATGTTTTGCCTAATTTTAAGAATAAAAGGATTAGTTTTGATACTAAGACTGATGTTTTTAAGGGATAACAGCGCACTCAAAGAATCGGTGAAAATTATTGCATTTTGGTTAGGGTAATTAATAGCTAGCTTGACTGCTTCGTTGATAGCAACGCATTCAGCAGTAAAGATAGATGCAGAACTGTGAAGACTGTTGATAACTGTAGTTGAAAGGTAATCGCAAACAGTCGCGGCGCCCACCGAAATTCCATCGGAAATTTTACTGCCATCCGTAAAAATCGCATAAGCATTATTTGCGATGAGACGGTTGTAAATAAGAGTGTTGGGATTGCCTGATTTATTGAGTATACGACCGAAATCAGTATCAATATCGATAGTATTAAAAAGAGTCTCAAGATTATGCTGGTAAATGCCATATCTGCTGCTAGTTTGCACTACTTCGTTATTAAAATTGGAGTTTTTAATGCATCTGATAAGTAGACGTTTGCTATTCTTAAGCTTATTAAGATTGTTATGAGTTTTATTGAAAATCTTTAAGATATTTTTGTGTGCAATGAGGCCAGAATTAGACATTACTTTGTTGATATAGTTTTTACACAAGAAAATGACACGTTCTTCAATGAAAGGAAGCTTGGATTCTGACAATAGAATATTGGTGGGCGTACTGTTTCGATAACCGAACGCTAGTCTAATAGACGCATATTGAACTTTTTCAAGAGCCCTAGATTGTTCGAGTGTGTTCGGATAGTAAACAAAGCAACCATATTCTAGGATCGAGCGAACATAGCTTTTGTAAAGTATGAGTAACGTGTCCGGGCTTGAGCCCCACTTAACACCGCGCAAGTATTTTAAAATATTGTTCGCCCTCTGAGTCTTTTTAATAATAGCACTAGTATGTTGTTTAAAGGTGAGCTTATAATCAAAAAGAATGCCGAGAAAACGTGCAGTTTCGCTGGAGTGAATAACACAGTTATTGACTTGGATGGACGACTCACCCGGTTTAGTACCAGTTTTATTAAAGTGCATGAAAACGGTTTTTGAAGGAGCTATATCTAAACCAAGCTTCTCAAGGTTAGCAGAAATAATATTAATTGATTTTTCGAGAAGATTTTTACAAGAGGAAAGTGGACGACGCTTGCAGTAAAGCGCAATGTCGTCCGCGAATTTAGCTATTTTGACAGATTTAGGGAGCTGATTACAAATGAAGGCTATGTATATACAGAACAATAACGGGCTCAAAACCCCTCCTTGAGGAACACCCCAACTGACAGTTCTGGTTTTATCTCCGAGCACTTGTGAGTGAATCACTCTTTCCCATGTAAGGTGTTGAATGAATTTAATGCAAATGAGAGGGCAGCCAATTTCGGCTAGCTTTACAAGGAGTAATTCTACGTTAACGTTATCAAAGGCGGCCTCGATATCCAGAAAGGCAGCAAGAACATCCCTTTTATCGGAGAAAGCTTCTTCTATGTCTAGAGTTAAGCCAATTAGATTGTCAATGGTGGATTGACCTTTCCTAAATCCGGTTTGAAAATCAGGGAGGATATTATTAGTTTCGACCCACCATTGCAATTTATTTTTCAACATAGTTTCGAAGACCTTGCAAAGACACGAAGTAAGAGCAATTGGTCTGACACCTTTACCGTTAGGTTTATTAATAAAATGAATATAAGATTGTTTCCACTCAGCAGGAAAAGAGCTAGACTGATATAAAGCGTTAAATATGTCGACTAAGATGAGTTTGTACTTAAGTGGTAGTCGTTGGATAGCTTCATAGTCAAGCCCGTCGACACCGCAAGAGGACCTGGAGCTTTTACTGCTGAGGGCAACATTAAATTCCGCAAAATTAAACAAAGATTCGAGAAGAGGGTTAGGTTGACAATTGGGTAAAATCGATGGATTGTTTTGACACCAGTGCGGGCTGATACGATCTAGAGTGTCATTAATAGAGCCAGAGTTCTGGTGGTTCTCGGAAATACTAGTAGGTAAGATTTTAGTCCATTTATTTTTGAGTAATTTACTTTTGTCCCATACGTATTTTTGATTAATGTTAAAGTTCAGTGATTCTGCGAAGGTGCGAAAATTGACTCTTTTTTTAAGTTTAAAAGTTTTGCGAGCTACTGCAGCTGCTTTTTTATATTGTATAAAATCGGATTGATTATTAGAGAGTCGCCATTTTTTAAAAGCTGCCCTTCTGAGTCTTTTAACCTTATCGCATTTCAAATCCCACCAGGGAACTGGATTTCTGTGGACGTTATTGTTTACAATTTTTTTAACTGGAGTATTGGACCGAATGGCATTTTTAATAATACCAGTGAAAATAGTATATTTTTCGCAAGGACTGGTAGATTCGTAGTCAGCAGTTAATAACTTGTCATAATTTTCATCTAGATTTAAAGCTACTTTTTGCCAGTCGGTGCGAGTGGATTTAATATTAAAAGATTTTTTACGGTAGATGCTTTTGTTGACATTAATGTCAATGAAAATGGGGAAGTGATCAGAGCCCCAAGTTTCATCATTAACAAGAACGTTAATTTTATCGGAAATGTTATTAGAGGAAAAAACGAGGTCGAGGTTAGAAAAATAATTGGAGTTATTACGAAAGTACGTGAACGAATCAAAATTATGTAAAAAGGTATCAGAAGCAGAATGAGCTGAGAGAAGTTTTTCGCCGTTCCGATCAGAGGCTTTACAGTTCCATGCAACATGGTGTGCATTGAAATCGCCCATAATAATGGTGTTGCTATTATTAGCCATGTTATCGAAGACTGAGTTCCAATCTAATTGAGAATGTTCTAAACCTGGGGCTCTGTAGTAAGCATGGAAAACAATATTGGGAGTGACATTGGTAAGCTTGAAACCTAGAACTTCAAACGCAGGATTAGGAGAGCATAAATTATTTATCTGTGTATACGCAAGATTGTTTTTAATGAAAGCGATGATGCCCCCACCTTTTTTATGCAGACGGTCTTTTCGAAGAGTTTTGAATCCAGGGAAGTGTAAGCTACGATTTTGATCATCATCGGAGCTCAGCCACGATTCAACGCACACCAAAATGTCGATTTTCTGGAGTTTTTTGGGGATTTCTTCGCGTCTTGAATTGATACTCCTGCAGTTCCAGAATATAACTTTGATATCGGTGGGGAAATGGTCATCCTTATTCGTGAGAGGCACGTTCATGAAAGATTATCCGAATCGCCGCCAGAATCCGAATCGCTAAAGTTGAAAAGCCTCAGCTTTTTGGCTAATTTAGAGCATCTGTTTCTGAGATTTGAGTCAGGTATGAGAGTTTTTAGATCGTGGCACATAGTTGCCAAAAGCGAGAGATTTGACGTATATTGAAGCGCTATGTCAGAGATGTGCCTTTTGCCGTATGTTTCCGACAAGAAGTTTTTAAATTCGGCGTAGCTGAGAGGGTGCGCTTGAGGATTGGCAGTCAATTCATTTTTTACCGCGAGTAGAGCCTCGTCTAAAACATCCAAGTTTAATGGCGGAAAGTCCTCAGAGGAGTAGCTACTTTCTTTTTTAGCTTTCTTCTTCTCAGGTGATTTCGCTTGTGATAACGATTTGTGTGGAGGGTTGGCGAATACTGTTTCATTTTTTTTCGAGTCAGCAGCGGTACTTGCGTTAGAAGATGGATCAGAGAGTGACAGAGCTCTTTTTAAAGAAATATTAGGTGTAATTGCATTCGAAGCTTGCGTTGAAAGGTCTAGTGAAGCAGCGATTTCCTCGGTAGCGATATCTATAGGCGGTTGAGATTTGCTGTTGGATTTTTGGCTCAGAGGCATAGCTGCGTTTACTGCTGTCTGAGGATGGGGTGAAGGGAGATTTTTCGGGCACTGTTTAGCTATATGCCCGGTTTGATGACAAACAAAGCAGCTAGTAGAGTCGGTGCTTAAGTAAATCCAGTAGTTGGTGCTATTAAAATTAATTTGTAATGATTCGGGAAGCAGGGCCTCGCCCCCCTCCTTGATATAGACCTGGCGTCGGAATGAAAGAATGTGAGAGCGCCCGGGTTTACTTGTGCTCGCTCGAATGAAGTGAATCTGCGAGACCAATTGAATCCCTTTTTCGCTGAGAGCCTGAATCAACACTTGATTTGGAATCACTGGGTTAACGTTAGAGATAACGACACGTTTATTTCTTTCTATTAGAGGACGAATGCACAACTGATGATCCTTTATTGTGACCTTAAGATTTTCTAGGCTGTCCACTGTAGATTTTGATGATAAGAAGATACATACACGGCCACCAGAGATTTTGGATATGAATTTGATATGACTAACATCGATTAGCTTTTCAAGGCCGTCAATATAATCATCGATAGACAGACCTTCAATTGCTTCTATAACAATAGCGTGTTCACTTTTCGGTTGGTAGGTTGCTTGAGCGTAGGATGCAGCATTTGGTGTAGATGAACTAGAGATATTAGGAACTGGGGTATCAGACTTGGGGGTAGGGCCTCCATCACTGGAACCCATCATCAGAGAGCATAGCAGTTATGAAAACTGCTAATGGCTCAAACAGAGTGTATAAGCACCGATTACACACCACAAGACACTCACAACACGCACCGCTCGCACATACACAGTAAGCGAGGTAAACAGCCCAAACTCACAGAGGCAAGGCACACGTCTACTCACTAAGACGGCTCGGCGAGCACTGTTGTCAGTATCTTCCTTCAACTCTAGTGTTTTCGGGATCTTGTACACCTCTCTCCAAAAAGTCTCTACCTCCTTGGGCTTGGGTGGATTTTTTACAAAAACAGGGGGATCACTGAAGAGGCGCGATGGGTCAGCGAGAAACTGTTGATTCTCTCTGATCCATCTCTCCCTCTTCTGTATCCTCCTCCTTGCGTCAGATAACAGCCTTATTTTGTCAACAATATGCTGCTTGATTGTCAGCAGCTTTGACTTGTTTAGTGTGTGATTCAAGGTCCTTAGTTCTTGGGCGAACTTTCGAACCCTTTCCGTGAACGGTCTACCAGATGTTATGTAGTCAATCACACATTGAACACGGGACGCATTCTGTCTTGCCCATCCAATTTTCTTGTTCAGTTGATGCAAGCGTCTTCT
>CAKNXH010060493.1:0-54146 GCA_932178445.1 Andricus quercusramuli
TTCCTCCAATTGAAAAATATGAGGATTATTTCTTCTCTTTTCCTATCATTGACGGTTATCCTCAATTCTATTGGTGAATATAATAATACAATATATCCATAATTCTATTCACATGTTGCAAGTTGTCAGAAAATCAAAATTCGTTCTATTTAATCTATATTCTACTCCAACTGCTATTTTCTTTCAAACTTTGATTCAGTTTGTGTGAATTACCTAACTTTATTCTGGGGGAATCCATAATGTTTCTGCTGAAGAATAATGGAATTCAAAGAGTGCCTCTATTGAAAAGGAATTCGTACAGGCTAAATTTAATTACAATAATTAATTAGTCAATTAAGTTGCCCTTGCATATTTCACCAAAAAGATTAATTTCCATCTAGAAATACTATAGCCGACTTTCCAACCAAAGAAATGAGTTTTGACCAAATATATTGGAGTTTCTTATTCGGTTTTATTATTGCAGTTCGCATTCAATCGAAAATCGAGTAAAAGAAGGGATAGAAGAATTCTATGATGAAGGACGAAAATTGGGGTACAGGAAAGACTGTGAAACCTGTGGGAGCGAATGCACAAGGAAAACTTTATTTCTTTTTTTTTGTACAAGTGTCTGTAATAAGCCGATAACTCTGATTTTTAAAAACATATTTCTCTTGTTTGAAGTCTTTTTGTTTAATGATGTTACACAAGTTGCATTTTCTTGAGTTTATTTATTTTTTAAATTGATTTGTTCAAAGAACTTAACTAGCTTTTCGGCTTTTTGTGCTACTCTCTTGCACAAGTTGACTTTCCTAGAGTATATGTTTTCGAAGCCTTTTCTGAATTGATTCCTCTGTTTCTTGTTATAGAGTCTATTTCGCAGTTCGATTGCTTACCTAATGGCGATACTATTCCGGGCGTGTTTTGTAGAGGACCTTTGGATTCTCCTGAAAAGTCTCCTCCTGTCATACCTGATTCTCCGTACACTTCAGTCAGGTCGTCTCCTCCTGCCATATCTCCTCTTCGCTTTAGGTCTAGATATCCTCCTGCCGGTGGTTTTCCTTTTCGCCAACGTGGACCTAAACTGGAGGAACTCAGATATGTTCGGCTTATTCCTTACAAGAATCAGACCCGGCGATTTGAAATTCGGAGGTACACTTCTCCTCGCGATGCACCAATCCAAGTTAGAGGAAGATATAATGCCCTTTTGCCCATGCCAACTGGAGAACAAACTGTATTATCAACATCCCAAGGTGACGTTTTTGCAATACTGGAGGCAAATAATAATACAGTTCTTTGTGGAATATATAAAATGAAATATAGCCTCCAAAAACGGGTAAAAATAAACATTTACAGCGGCGAGGTTAAACTGATGAACAGAAAAGAAATGGAGGAATCTCCTTCAGGCAACCAGCGCCCAGTCTCAAGGAATTTCAGAAGAATAACGGTAGAACATTAATAAAATCAAAGGAACGCATTGTAATCATCAAAGATTTTTAACATCGAATCTTTCATGATCGAAATAAAACTCTTCCAGATGGAAATTTCTTTCTTTATGTCAACCAAAGAAGATGAATTTTCAGTAAGCGTCTGTTGGTTCTCTAGCTTCGCACTTGATAATGTATTTACCTTGCGCTTTGTCCTCGGTCTCTGTACTTCCCCCACATTTGTGCACAGACCTTTCAAAAATAAATGTCGAAGCATCGAAAACCATAAATTCGGAAACGAAATCGATCTCTCTTTTCGGACTCTGAAACTGTGTGCCAAATCACAGCTCAACCTGATTGGTCTTTTAGAAGTTATCCAGTATACAGATGCCAACGATGCAACAGGCAGGCAAATCCCATCGTCAAATCTGTTCCTTCTTTCGGAATCAGGGGGTCACCTAAAGTGGATGTTTGAAGAAATCCGCAATATTCAGTTTTCACATAAAACTAGCCCCTTCTCATTATGATGAGAATGTTAATTCAAAGGGAAAATTAAGTATTCATAAAAAGGATGAAAAGGCGCAAATTGGAGAAATGTTGTGAAATCTGTGGAGATTACACCCGGCAAACTTTTTCTCCTTTTTCCCTTTGTTGTAAAATTGTCTCTAATGAGCCGATTACACTGGTTTTTGAAAACATATTTCTCTCGTTTGAATTATTTTTGTGTAGTTCTGTTATACAAATTGAATTTCTATTTTTTTAAGGCATGTATCATCCAATATGCAGGAATTTTCAAACAATAATGGTAGACGAGTATCGTCCACAAGATTAATTGAAACTTCTTCATAATGTAAATATTTCTACGGCCAATTTCTTTTTTTAACTAATTAGTTGCTAGTATTAAATACCAGTATTTTAGTCTTGTTAAATTCTTAACGATGCATTTTTCTTATCGGAATAAAATAATTTAAGATGGAAATTCATTTTTTCTTTTCAACCAAAGAAGATGGCTTTGTAATAATATACTTGAATTATTCACGAAAGAGTTGAATTCCAACAAATTAGTCGAATTTCTAACAAGGAAATCAACATTTTCAACAGAAGATTCGAATTTTAAGACAAAAATTGAAATTTCCACCAAAAGCAGTTGTATTTTGAAGCAAATAGTTGAACTTTGAAGCGAAAAAGATGAATTTTCAAAAAAATAGTTGCATTTTCAACCAAATAATTGCACTTAAAAAAAAGACGAATTTTTTAGAAGGGAGTGGAATTTTCCATACGTAAAGCTAAATTCTTGATTAAAATAAGAATTTTCAGCAAATAATGTCATAGTTTATGATGAATTACAAAAAATTGAACTTTAAAAATAAATTTTCCAACCATGAAGATTAATTTCCTATCACAAATGAAATAGTTTTCCCAATTAAAAAGATTAACGGAAGTAAAATAAATTTCCAAGGTAATAGTTCAATTTTCAAATTCGGATGCGAATCTTCATCTGAAATTCAAAATCTTCAAATAAAATGCAAAATCTTTGAGAAAAGAATGAATTTCCAACAATTTAGTTTATCTTTCAACCATGTAGTATACTTTATTTTTCATGTATATTCTTTTATTCTGAAAAACCATAAGCCCAACAGTCAGTGGCTGTAATAGAGTTAATAACATAGTAATATTGCAAATACGTGGACCAATAACAGCGCTATGCTGTACAGTTGCTGAGATAATTCTTAAATGGTATACTTTCAGACAGTCAATTAGGTTATGCACTACCTTGGATAAAAATAGGAAAGATGTGAATATTCTTATTTTCCCCAGTTTCCACAAATCAAATCTCTGTACCAGCTGCTCATAGTCTGAACCCCGTTGCGGCTTGTATCCAATCTGATACCTAGATCTGGTGTTATAGATGCCCATTCTAGTATTTCACAGCCAATGTTGTAATCATATCTCATAAAATCTGTTTTTTTGTTGTGAAGGTCATAATTTTACATTTCGCTGTATTGGGATCAAAGGAGTTATCAATACCAGAGCTGCAAATACTCAAGTTTTTTTTTGTAAAATTTCATAGCCTGGGGTAGTAGATATGGGCAAGAAAATCTTGGTATTATCACCATGCAGTAGGTTGGAGATGATTGCGTCAAACACTGTCCCCACATCGTTGAAATGGATTGCAAATAGTAAAGTTCCTAAATTGGAACCTTGCGGTACGACAGATGAAGGGAAAAACGGTGCTGAGCAATCTGGTCACGTGACACACTCACCACATGGCCTTAAATTCCTCGGAAAAAATAGAATCTATTGCTCTTAAACGTAGAAGATTACATAAATTTTAATATTAATTTTAACAAATTTAGTAATTATACATATTTCCCCTGACACCGACTATAATGAAATGTAAATATCTGATAAAATTCAAGCCTTTATCAATAAATTAATTAGCTTTTCCTGGAATTAAAAAATATGAGGATTGCTTCTTCTCTCATCCTATTATTGGCGGTTATCTTCAATACTATTGGTGAATATGATGATATAATATATCCATACTTTCATGTACGTTTATTAAGCTATAAGAAAATCAAAATTCGCGAATTTAATCTATATTCTATTCTCATTATTAATATTTTTCCAACTTTAATTGAGTTTGTGTGACTTACTTCAATTTATGTTAGGGGAATCCATAATTTGTGTTCTAAGAATAATAGAATCCGAAAAGTGTCTATTGAGAAGGAATTCATACCATATGTTCGCGTAGACATGTCAATTATCACTAACAGAACAGTTGTATTTTTAACGAAAATAGAATAAATTTGATTATAATGATTAACTAGTTGGAGTTCCTTATTTCTTTTTATTGATGCAGTTCGCCTTTGAGAAAAAACGAGTAAAAGGAGAAAAAGAGGAATTCTCTATAAAAGAAGAAAATTGTAGGGCAGGTAAGTGTGTGAAACCTGTGAAAGAGAATGTGCAAAGGGAACGTTTCCTTCCTCTCCTTTCTTTTGTTATGCAACTGTCTCTAATGAGTCGATGACTCATTAGTCAATCAAGAGTAATTTTGAAAGACTAATGGTAGAAGATTTTCGTTCACAACATTAAGGAAATCATAGAAAGGTATTGTATTCTTTCAAAATTTTCAACATCAAATCCTTCATGATAATGAAAAAAAACTGGTAAGACTCTCATCCAAATAGTTACATTTTTTACCAAATGTCCTAATTGTTAATGAAAAAAAAAAGAATAAACTTTTCAACCCGGAAAGTTATATTTTTAGCAAATGATGAATTCCCAACTAAAATGTAAGAGTTAATGTTTAAAAAAACGACGAATTTTCAATAAGATAGTTGTATTTTTCATTAAACAGTTAAGTTTTCAAGTTACAAAGAATTTTCTTGAATAAAGTATTTGAAAAAAAACGAATTCTCTGCAAAATATAAACATTTTCTACCAAAGTGATTTATTTTTAACTGAAATTTAAAACCTTGAATTTGATTAGTTGATTACACCGGCACACAAAAAATAAAAAGTGGGCGGTACATTTGACTATACCGATATATCCCTATACATTTTGATGCGCTTAATCCGAATTCAATGTCCGTTTCGCCCCTACACCCCAAACATTTTGAGTAAATCGCGAAAAACCGTGAAAAATCGCATTTATAGACGTTGGTAAATTTTAGAAAGTATTCTTATGAGTGTTTCACACATGATTTCAGTGTATTTTGACGCGCTAAATCCGAGTCCGTCGTCCGTTTTGCTCGTACACCTCCAAATTTTGAGTAAATGGCGACCAACCATGAGAAACCTTGAAGGTCCACATCCAAGGATCGAGAGGCTCTGCTTCTCAAAGGAAGCTTTGCTTCCTCAAAGTGTATCATTTTGTCTGGTTTTACTTCTAAAGAAACGTTGTCATATGAATATATATTTTTTTGCTTGTACTTGCGACCAGGGCACCTCCACGAGGTGACGTTGGGCATGACGGCCATGACGGCACGATAGTCGTTAACCTAGGGCTCCACTGAACTCACCTCCTCTTTCTGCCAACCCATATCCTCGGAACCGCTTTCGCATTATTTCAAGGACATGGGGGTAAGGCCAATACGCCGTGCTTCGGCTTTCAACATTGGCTCAACGAGGTCGCCTCTCGGAATGCCCTGCACCTCCTCGTCCCAGGCACATGATCTGTCCGGGGCTTGTCGTCTTCTGCGGCGCAGAGGTAGCACTGAGGGATGCTTTCGCACCCCGCAGCCCTATGGCCCTCCTTGCCGCACCTCAAACATGCCTTCATCCTGTCTGGACCCCTGCAGCCCGCTGCCATGTGGCCAAAACTTAGGCAGCGGTAACACCTTAAGGCCTCCGTCTTCTTCCGCACACAACAGGACACCCATCTTACCTTGAGGTGTCCTGTGCGGAGAAGCCTTGCGGCAAGCTCCTCCTTCATCTCGACGGAGGCCTTTAGATTACCTCTGAGGGCCTTCTTCGTCATACTGACCTTTATTTTGCCGCTTGCTGCTTCATTGAAGTGTTTACGAACGGCGGCCTCTACTTCTGCCGCATCGGTGGTAGTTTCGAGGTCCAGGACCTCGACCTCGATGCGGGGGACGAGCTCGCGCACGCTACTTCCAGCACCGCCCGCTTCTTCGATGGCCGCCGACAATTTAACTCTGCCATCCGCCTTTGGCCCTACCTCCACAAGGACCTCTCCATTTCGGGGTTGCCTGAAACCCTTGATTTTTACTCCAAGGGTGTCCGGCTTCACATTCCGCTTGAGGTCCCTGAGGAGCTCGGTGTAGCTCGAGCCTTCGGCCGGTCTTATGAGGACCGCCTCAGGGTGAGCTCGCCTTATTGGTTTGGCCTGCTTTCCGTCAGTGGTAGGCTTCTCCTTCTCCTCTTTTGGGCGTCGAGGTCACTGCAATCGCAGCAGTTCGTCTACTCGGTCTCTTCTTCATAGGCTTTGTAGAACAATTCGCCTCTGTGGGACTCAGGGTGGACTCCCGTTCGCACTTCCCTAGCTTGGGAGCGGGAGTTTACACGGCTTCTTCTGTCTGGGTCCCAGATTGGCTCATCATCTTCTTCTGCGTTGCCTTCCTCCTTTCCTCTATCCTTGCCTTTTTTCCCGGCGGCCCACCCAACTGCTGTTGGCGCAAACAAAACCGGTAATCGGCTATTATAACGGCCATTCTCAGCTTACTCGCCAGTTCCTGTGATTCCTCCAGTCCATGCTCGATTGGCATGAAGATATATATTCCTCTTCGTGTCACAGAAATCCTGCATCCTTTCTAATGCGTCTGTCAATTTTTCGACAAGTTCTCCAGCGTCTGTGAAAGCTTTTGTCGCCAACATGATATCTTGTTTCGCCTCAGTCTTTTGACTAACGTCAGGCTCCTCCGTCACATCCATCGGAACCTCCTACTTCTCGCACATACTCCGGTTAAATTTTTGTTGATTCATCTCCATTCTGTTCCCACGAGTAGCTACGGAAATGTAAGCTCACCCCCGCAGAGCTCCGCATGTGGGGGTGAGGTCTGCATACTCTAGGAGGCCACCTGGTATCCTAGAGACACCGCTTGGAACACCACAACCTAGTGCCATGCAGTCTTCGGCTTCTAGATCCATGGATGTGGAACTTCAAGGTTTCTCATGGTTTGTCGCCATTTACTCAAAATTTGGAGGTTTTGTGTGCCGGTGTTATTATTCAACCAAAAAGATGAATTTCTATGTAGAATCATGAATCTACAACCAGAATAATTGAATTTTCAACCAAAAATATTAATTTTCTACCGAAAAAGGACAAGTTTTCAACGAGATATAGGAATGTTCAACTGAGCAACATAAATTTTTAACTAAAAATCAAATGTTCAAATTCTGAGTGGAAAAAATTGTCTTGACACCAAAGAGAAGAACTTTCAATTAAATCATTAAATATGTAACTAGGTTAGTTGAATTTTTAATTCAACACAGCAATTTTTTAATAAAAATGGGCGAATTTACACAATATTAAAATTTTTAACTCAATGCAAGTTTTTGCCAGGAGGAAAAATGTCAACCAAACTGTGGAATAGTTTGATTATCAACTGAAAAGAATAAATTTCCAACTTGACGCTACGCCCAATTCTACATGCTTCAAAGATTTCACATTGTTTTCAAAGATTGCAATAGATTCCTAAATAATAGAAACATTTCCAAAGATATTAGAAAGATTCCAAAGATTACGAATGGCTTCAAAGAAATTACAAAGATTTTAAAGATTCAAAAAGTTTAAGAGATCTTATCAAGATTTTAATGATTTTATAAACGCTCAAATAATTTAAAAGATTTTGCAATAATTTTACAAAGATGGCAAGGAGTTCTACAGATTAAAACATATATTAAAAGATTTCGAAAAGATTTCAAAGATTTCTCCGAAATTTGAACCATTTCACAAAGGTTTCATAGATTTCCAGTTTTCAATTAACGAAGGTTTTTAAGATTTCAAATGAAATTTTATGAAATTTATTGTAAATTATTGAGAATCCTCGAAATGATTGGAATCCTAAAATGTTGAAACCTAGTAAGCGTTTAGAACAAACTTTATATTATTAGAATATCAATATTAATACTAATATATTACATTATATTATCCGAGAGTTACAAATTTCCTGCATCATCAATTCAGTAAAGAAAAGTGTCAAAATAGGCTTGTTTTATCATACGATTCATTGCTAAATATTTCTAAGAATCAATAATACGAAGGTATATTTAAATTGTGAATATAATGATTTGGAATTGAAATTTCAGAAATATAGAATTATTATCCTTGAGAGTTACGAAAACTGCCTCTGATAAATGTTCCCTGACTTTTGAATAATACTTTTCGAAATCCCTGACCCATCCCTGACTTTCCCTGATTTTCAAGATTTCGCTGATCTGCGGAATCCTTGTTCTTATTCTTGTAGAAAATGGAACGGGAATTTCGGAAAATAATTTTAATTCTGATTTAGAAGAATGGAATGTTAAAGAAAATCTCTGTCTGGAATTATTCAAATCTCTTAAACTCTTTTAAAGTAACCGAAAAAAATGGAATGGATTGCTCTTAAACGTAAAAGATTTTGTAAATTTTAATATAAATTTTGACAAATATAGTAATCAGGCATTTTTTGCGTTGAAATTGGCTCTGATGAAATGTAAATATCTGAGCAGAAAAAACTTGCCACCTATAATCTCTGAGATAACGAATATGAGTTATCTTATATAATCTGATGAAGAACCAGAATATTCATCGGTCAAATTGTCAATCCAAGCCAGCATTATTAAATTAATTAGCTTTTTCTCGAAATAGAAAAGATGAGAATTGTTGCTTCCCTCGTTCTATCCTTGGCGGTTGACTTCAATTCTATTGGTGAATACAATAATATAATACATCCATAACTTTATGTACATTTTTTAAGTTATACGAAAATCAAAACTTGTGCTATTCAATCTCTATTCAATTCTAGCTGCTATTTTCTTCCAAAATTCAACTGAGTTTGTGTGAATTACCTACATTTATTCTGGGAGAATCCATATTTTGTTTGCGAAACAATAATGGAATTTAAAGAGTGCCTCTATTAATAAGGAATTCGCACCATATGTGCGCATAAACATATGAATCATCAACAGAAAAATGGACTTTTCAATGAGAACAGGCTATATTTAATTACAATAACTAATTGATCACTTGAGTTGCCCTTGCAGGTTTAACCAAAAAGATTAATTTCCATCTAAAAATATTATACCAGAGTTTTCAACCAAAGAAATTGGTTTCAACCAAATGAACTGTAGTTTCTGATTGGGTTTCATTGATGCAGTTCGGATTGAAACGAAAAAACAGTAAAAGGCGGAAAAGAGGAATTCCATGATAACAGAAGAAAATTGGGGCACAGGAAAGAGTGTGAAACCTGTGAGAGAGAATGCACAAGGAAATCGTTTTCTCCTTTTTTCCCTTGTTGATTTTTTTTCAAACTGATCACTTTGAAAATCCTTCTCTTCCTTTTTAGGCTTTTAGTGTCATTCCCTTGTACAAGTTGACTTTCCTTGAGTTTATGTTTTTGGAGCTTTTTCTAAATTGAATTATCTGTTTCTTGTTGCAGAGTTGGGTTCACAATTTGACTGTTTACCTGATGGCGAGCCTATTCCTGGTGTTTCTCCCGGCGGATCTTCTGATTCTCCTGAAGGGTCTTCTCCTGTCAGACCTCATTCTCCGGGTGCAACGGTGAGATCTGCTCCTCCTACCGAATCTTCTCATCGTGCCAGGTCTAGATATTCTTCGCCTAGTCGTGTTTCTTTCCACCGACGGCAACGTGGACCTAAACTTGAAGAATTTATATATGTTCGGCTTATTCCTCACAAGAATCCGAACCGGCGATTTGAAATCCGAAGATACACTTTCCCTCGCGATGCACCAATTCAAGTTAGAGGAAGATATAATGTCCTTGTGTCCATGCCAACTGGAGAACAAACAGTATTATCAACGTCCGAAGGTGAAATTTTTGCAATACTAGAGACGAATAATACAATCCTTCGTGGAATATATCAAATGAACCATGGGATTCAAGATAGGGTAAGAATAAACATGTACAGCGGCAAAGTTGAAGAGATGACCACAGAAGAAATCGAGGAATCTCCCTCAGGCAATAACCGCCCAATCTCAAGGAATTTTGAAAGAATAATGGTAGAAGACTTTCGTTCTCAACATTAATGAAATCAAAGAAAAGCGTTGCAATCTCGTAAGATTTTTAACATCAAATCTTTTATGATCGAAATGAAGGAATTCCAAATTGAAACTTATTGTTCTATTTCAACCAAAGAAGATGCATTTTCAAGAAGCGTCTGTTGGTTCTCTAGCTTCGCGCTCGATGATATATTTTCCTCGCGCTACGCCCTCGGCCTTTGTACTTCCTCCGCATTTGTCCACAGACCCTTCAAAAATAAAGGTCGAAGCATCAAAAACTATAATTTCGTGATTGTGATTTGGATGAAAAAAAAAAACAATTTTTAGCAAAATATTTCAATCAAATAATATAAAGCCACTTTCACAAATGAAAAACATCCTTCATTAGTTCCATATTACAATTTGTAAAAAGTTAAAGCAAACTCTCGAAAAACTTCCCTGACATTCAAAGATTTTTCCGAGTAAATTAAAATTCCCTGAAAATTTCAGGTTTATTGATTTTTCTAGGCGAGTAGACCGATTATGTGCGTCTTTAATTGTTTGTAGTTTGTACTTTACGCTACGCCCAATTCTGCATACTTGAAACATTTCTCAAAGATTCCACATTGATTTTACAGATGCCAACAGATTTCTGAATAATTCGGAAACTATTTCAAAGATATTACAAAGATTGCACAACGGTTTCAAAGATTTAAAAAGATCTCAGAATATTTCAAAGATTTGACAGATTTTACAAAGATTTCAATGATTTAACAAAGGCTTAAATGATTTCTTAAATTTAAGAAAATTTTGAGAGATTTTAATAATTTCACATCTAAAAGAAAAGAAAAGAATTATCAACAAATTAGCGGTAACACGTTTAATCAAAATGATAAAATTTCATCCAGAAGATGAATTTTCAAACCAAGTAAACGAATTTTTCAGAAATAAGTTGACCTGTCAACCAGTGAAGACTTTTACAAAGAAAGAAAAAAAATTCAACGACGAGGACAGGCAGGTACGAAACCATGTTGGGCAGAAGATGCAACTGGTTCAATGGCCCCCAAAATAATGTTGTATAGACAAATGTCAAAGACTTAGTTGAGAATATCAGATCTGTTTCCTTTTTTATTACCCGGAAATAGGAGAGACTCACAGTCTTTCAATTGCTCTAATTATATCAGTGGGAAATATCTCAGCTACAACCCCGAAAAGATGCATATTAGACTTTGGACATGAATTAGGCATGATTGAAATCCTAGGGATATTGTGCACACCGCCAAAAAAGTCTGCATAGGCATCAACAATTATTATGTTTTTGAAATAACATCAGTCATTCTAGGAAGGTCGAACTCCTTACCTACTGATGGAGTTGGAACCTCATCTGCATTGAATATAATTGAATTATTTTTCCGGAAGCCTCTGTCATTTATTTCCCTTACGCAGTTCAGTTTGACTTCTTCAGAAAGGCTTTGTCTATTAACACTAACGTTCACCATTGTAGTTTTAACATTAATCATTTCATCTTCGAAAGTACATAACACGAGTGTCTATACCCGACCACTTTTCATCCAACGTAAAAAATCGAGTGGTAAATGTGGCAGTAGACGATTGCACTGTTTCCTGCACATTTTGTACCTCATTTAAGACTTCTTCTTTCAGCGTCTGTAGCATTTCGGTCATATCGCCAATATTTATGCCACGTCCAGAGATAGAGAAACTGGGTCCGCTATGCTGACTCTTATTTTAAAAACAACACTCTCCACGAACACCACCAGAAAGAGGGTTGGACAATTGAAAATGAGCCGTATGGCAGAAAACACTACATGAAGCACATTCACAAAAATCATTCATCCTGAACCTGGTTGTTTTGTAAATACATAGGGTTTATAGTCCAAAAGACACTATAGAAGATGAACAGTTTCAAATGTCATCACACACTTCGAGAATTTCAAACGTGCAGTGAGACCCTGTATACAAAACAAGTCATCAGCTGTCTACTGGTAGAAGAAAATGAATTAACATCAAGAATGTCAATGACATTTACCGTCACTGGTTTGCATCTTATTCCAAAAATAAATAGATTTGATGATCCGAGCTAGCTGAAATGATGAATCTTCAATCAAAATTTGACGCCGGTATAGTCTTATTGCGTTAGAAAGTAAACTTTGCTTAATTTTCCTTTACAGTTTCAAAATCAGGCCAAGCAACGGTAATTTCTATGATTCAAACCTTCGGTTTAAGAACAGTGTCGGGGGTTGCCTCTAATGTTCTTTTTCTTCTTGATTGAAAAATCATTTTCGGTTGAAAATCCACCTACTTTTTTCAAAATCGCCTTCTTTTGTGAATTCAACTGTTTCTGATTAAAAATTTAAATATTCTTTGATTGCAAAAAATGATGATTTCAACAGTTAGACACGCTAGTCAAGAATTTGTGTATGATCATATCTATGTTCCATGAGCACAGAAGTAATTATACAGTCATAGAATCTATCTATTGAAAATGTTTGAAATAATCCACATTTTAAAATCTAATATAAGTTTTAAACAAACCTAATGATGATATAATATAATTATCAATATATTATAATAATGAGAGCACCTAATTTCCAAACCTGTTAATCCAAAATTGGAAAAAGAATTTGTAAAAGAATCATAATTCTCATTTGGACTATGGTATTTTTTAAAAGAATTACAACTCTGACTTGGAGCAGTAAATTTTTATACGGAACAGCAATTTTAGAAAATAATTTTTGAAAAATTCTGTTCAAATTGAGAAGCATAATTTTATTTCAAAACTTTCCTGTTCTAAATCACAAAATTTTGAAACCTTCCACATGGTATCTGAGCAGAACAACCTTGATGCTTGCAATCTCTGAGATAACGAATATACAAAATTCTATATAACCTGACGCAGAACCAGAATATTCATTACACAAATTGTCAATCCAAGCCTTACGTAATGAATGAATTAGCTTTTCCTTCGATTAGAAACATGAGGATTGTGTCTTCTCTCGTCATATCCTTGGTGGTTATCCTCAATTCTATTGGTAAATATAATAATATAAAATCCGTAATGTATGTGCTAAAGAAGAATTTAATTCAAGAAGTGTCCCTATTGATGAGGATTTCGTGCCATATGTGCAAGTGCACATATCAATCATCAATAACAAAATTGTTGCATTTTCAACGAAAACAGATTAAATTTGATTACGATTGATATCTAATTGGAGTTTCATTCTGGGTCCCTTTGATTTAGTTCGCATTTGAGCGAGAAACTAGTGAAAGAAGAAAACGAGGTATTTTTTGGAAAAGAAGAAAATTCGGGAACAGGAAAGAGTGTTGAGCCTGTGGAATATAATGCATAAGGAATACGTTGACTTTGTTTGTGTTGTTTTTTTTAAGACCGAATTTAGGAAAGATACTCCTCTTATTTTTTAGGTTTTTGGTGCCATTCGCTTACACTAGTTGACTTTCCCTGATATTATGTTTTTAAAACTTTTTCTACAACGAATACCTTGTTTCTTATTACAGACTTAAATTCACAGTTCGAATGCTTACCTGATAGCGACCCTATTGCTGGCGCTCCTCCTAGCGGATCTCCTGATTCTCCTGAAAGGTCTCCTCATGCCAGACCACATTCTCCACATTCTCCGGTCAGGTCTTCGCCTCTTGCCGAATCTTCTCTTCGTGTCAGGTCTAGGTCCCCTGATACCAGTCGTTTTTCTTTCCGCCAACGTGGACCTAAACTGGAGGAACTCAGATCTGTTCGGCTTATTCCTCACAAGAATCCGAACAGTCGATTCGAAGTTCGAAGATACACTTTTCCTAATGATGCACCAATCCACGTTAGAGGAAGATATAATGTGCTCTTGCCCATGCCAACCGCAGAACAAACTGTGTTATCAACGTCCGAAGGTGAGGTTTTCGCAATACTGGAGACAAACAATACAGTTCTTAGTGGAATATATACAATGAAATATGGCCTCCAAAAACGGGTAAAAATAAACATGTACTCCTGCGAGGTTAAAGATATGACCAGAGGAGAAAAGGAGGAATCTCCTTTAGGCAACAAGCGCCCAATCTCAAGGAATTTTGAAAGACTAATGGTAGAAGATCTTGGTTCACAACATTGATAAAAAATTTTTCGCTCGCTTTGCTGGCAAGTTTGAGTTGTCCATGTTCAAAGGTTGAAGCTTTGACAACTATAATTTGGTGAATGTGAATTTTCTTTTGTTAAAGCTCCACATTACTTCAATTTTTGTTCCCCATATTGCATCAAATTTTATCCTCAGCTACCCTATGAATGTATATCATTGCAATGAATGTATATAATTACAATTCATAACATGCATTCGTATTAAAACAGATGTATTTTCATTGTATTGTTTTTATGATTAAAAAAAGGGTGCAATTTACGGAAGAAAAATTTTGTTATGAAAGATCTATTGGAGCTTATGTCGTTTATAGTCGCTTATAGTTAGCGACAAATTCGGAAGAGACTCCTTTGGTGGGCACAGTCACGAAGGAATAGTAAGGAGTAGTATCCCTGTAAGTGGGGAGTGGGACGTGCGATGTCCAAGAATTTGTTAATGCTAGTAAATTATTTAATTCCCGCTACACTAAAAGAAAATTTGATTATAAATAGAATTAGTGCTGGAGTATACTGGACTTAGTGTTAATAAATCGGTTCGATTATAAAGACAAGAATCAATTTATTATATTATTTATGTTCTGCATGTGCAGATGTAATTATACTGACCAACAGTAAGATTATTCAGACATTCTTTATAACGATAACAAATCATATTGACATGACATTTGGAAAGTTAATTCCTAAATCTCATTTAATTTCATAAAGAATTTTCGCCAATCAACAGAGCTTCCAGGTTAGCTACTCGCTGCTCCTGTTTTGTTTGAATATGTGAGATCACATTGCTTACATTTCCATTTTTTACAGAATGTTCTTAAAACTAATATCTAAAAACTAACATACATCCATTCCTTATCTCTAAGACAGCACGCTCTTATCGCCTTGCCTTCCTCGCGAGATAACGAATATAAGGGGTATTGTATAATCTGAATAACTGGGATATCCATTGGTTAAATTGTTAATCGAAGTCTCCATTAAAACATCAATTAGGTTTTCCTCTAATTAGAAAAGATGAGGATCGTTTCTACTTCCGTCTTGTCTTTGATGGTTATCGTCAATTCCATTGGTAAATTCACTAATATACGTATAATTTTCTGCACATTTTTCAAGCTACACGGAGATTATAATTTGTGTGTTTCAATCTGCATTCTTATTCTGATTGCTATTTTTTTGAAATTCTAATTGAGTTTCTGTGAAATATCTTAGTTCATCCTAGGGAAACCCATAAGGTGTGTGGTAGAGAAGAATGGAATGAAAAAAATGTTCATTACAATCAAACTCTTTCTTGTGAAGAGGGTACTGGAAGATCTTACTTAAGAAAAAGTTTTACTGATCTAATGAGTCCATTACACTAGTTCTTGAAAAAAATATTTCTCTTGTATGAATTATTTTTGTGGAATTCTGTTACACAAGGTGATTTTTTTGCACTTATTTTTTTTAGACTAGTTTTTGGCAGTACTCCTAATATTCAAGGCTTCTTGTGCAGTTCTCTTCTACAAGATGACATTCTTTGAGTTCATTATTTTAAAGCTTTTTTCCAAATTAAATGCTCTGTTTCTTTTCGCAGAATTAAGTTCTCAATTTGATTGTTTACCTAATGGACAACCTATTCCTGGTATTCCTCGTGACCAACGTTCTGATCCTCCGGAAAGGTCTTCTTCTGCTAGACCTCATCTTCCAGGTTCACCGGCCCGATCGTCCGCTCCTACAGATTCTTCTCTTCGTGCAAGGTCCAGGTCTCCTTCTGCCACATCCAGATCTCCTCCCGCCACTCGTCCTTTTTACCCTTTAGGTGGACTTAAGATTGAAAAACTTAGATCTGCTCGGCTGATTCCGGACATAAATCCAAACCGGCGATTTGAAATTCGAAGATACACTTTTCCTCGCGAGGCACCAGTTCAAGTAAGAGGAAGATATAGTGTCCTTTTGCCCATGCCAACCGAAGAACAAACTGTATTATCAACGTCCAATGGTGAAGTCTTTGCAATATTAGAGCGAAATAAGACAATCCTCCGTGGAATATATAAAATGAACCATGGCATTCAAGATAGGGTAAAAATAAACATGTTCAGCGGCGAAGTTCGACAGATGACCAGAGGAGAAGTTAATGAATCTCCTTCAGGCATGAAGAACCCAATCTCAAGAAATTTTCACACAATAGTGGCAGACGACTCTAGTCCATAAGATTAATCAATCTTTCTTCATAATGTAAATTTACAATAGAATATTTTTGAACTAAAACTCGAATCGTCATCCAAATTTCTACATTCATCGTAATCTTAGTCCATTCTCAGACTTTGAAACAAATATTGCACATTATTACTTGTTTTCGACATTAATGATAATTGAACATTAAAGCGGAAAACGCAAATTGGAGAAAAAAATAGTTAAACCATTATCCAAGTAGTTGAATTGTTGAACAAATGGCCTAATTTTCAATAGACAAGATTAGCTCCAACAGAAAAAAGTTGCATTTTTAAATAAATTGATTAATTTTCAAGCCAAAAAGAAGAATTTTTTAGAATAGAGTTTATTTTTCAGCCCGAAAAGTTTCAATTTAAGAAAATGATGAATTTTTAACTAAGAATGTAATACTTCATATTGAAAAAACGACCAATTTTCAATGAGACAGTTGGATTCTTTACCAAATAGTTAAGTTTTCAATTTACAAAGATTTCTTTCAACAAAGCAGTTAAAAAACGAATTTTCTACAAAATATAAAAATGTTTAACCAATTTGATGAATTTTCAAATTTTAACTAAAATCATGGAATACTCAACCAGGTAAGTTGAATTTTTAATTTAAAAAATTAATTTTTCTATTGAAAAAGGCGAATTTTTCACAAGATTTGCATTTTTTATTTAAAAGAAATTTCAGTCCAGAAAAAAATAATGTCAACTCAACTGTGACATTTTTAAGTAAAAAGAGGAATTTTCAACCAAAGAGATAACTTTTGACCAAAAAGGACGAATGCAAGAAAAAACATGAATTTTCAACCAAATAGTTGAATTTTTAACTGAAAAGGATAAATTTTGAACCAAAAACAGAATGGTTACATTTTCAGTTGAAAAAATAATTTGTAATGAAAAAAACGAATTTTCAACAAAATATTTCAATCAAGTAATTTAAAGCCACTTTTAGAAATGAACGACCCTGTTAATTAATTATACATTACAATCTCTAAGAAATGTAAACACACTCTCAAGAATCTTTCCTGACATTCAGATATTCCTCCAAGTGTATACAAATTTCACAAAGATTCAACACTGATTCTAAAGATTCCACAAGATTTCGAAATAATTTGAATATTTCGAAAGATTTCACAAAGATTTCGTAAAGTTTTGAAAGATTTTACAGAGCTTTCAATGATTTCAAGAAGCCTCGGCAGATTTTAGAAGATTTTTAAAATTTGAATTTTTTTTGAAGATTTCATAGATTACACCAAGGTTTCAAAGAGTCCAAAAGATTTCAAAATATTTTCAATGAATTGGAAGGTTTTCCACTGATTTCAATGATTTTGAAAAGATGTCAAGCATTACTACAGATTTAAAAAAATTTCGAAAGATTTCGAAAAGCCTTCAAAGATTTCTTTAAGATTTCATGGATTCCACAAAGGTTTCATTTTCAGAAAATTTCAAAGATTTGAAATAATTTCAATTGACATGTGATGAAATTCATTGTAAATTATTGAAAACCCTCGAAATGAATGAAGTCTTGAAATTTTGAAACCTGGTATGCGTTTAAAACAATCTTGTAATATTATGAAATAAATATTCATATATCAGATTGTATTCTAGAAGCGGTCAGCACACTGGGCTGGAACCATCTCTATTCTGAGGGAAAAGACATAATGTAATGTATTCCGAGTACCTAGTTTTGAAAGAATTTGATTGAAAAATAGGAAAGGATGAAACTCATCCTTTCAATTTTTCAAACATATTTTCACTGTGAGGAAATACTCCAACGCACTGAATATACATGTACATATAGATATTTGCATAGGTTGTGAACTCAAAGTACAAAGGCTCAGACTCGGGCTAGTCAGTTCATGACTTGGACTGGAAGATAACATCGTGGACATTTAAAGAAATCCGCAATAGTCAGTTATCACATAAAACTAAGCTCTTCTCACTATGATGAGAATGACGAGTACAAATGGAAAATGAAGAATTCTTAAAAAGGAGGAAAAGTGAAAAGTAGGAGAAATAGTGTAAAATCTGTGGAGATTAGGCAAGGCGAACTTTTTCTCCTTTTTTCATTTGTTCTGAAATTGTTTCTAATGAGCCGATTACCATGATTCTCTGAAAAATATTTCTCTCGTTTGAATTATTCTTGCGGAATTATGTTACAAAAGTTTACCTCTTTGTTATTACTTTTTTTTAGAATAGTTTGCGGAAAAATAGTTCTCTTTTTTAAGGCTTCTTGTGCAGTTATCTTCTACAAGTTGACATTCCTTAAGTTCATGGTTTTAAAGCTTTTTCTCAAATTCAATTCTCTGTTTCTTCTTGCAGAATCAAGTTCGCAATTTGATTGCTTACACAATGGTGAACCTGTTCCTGGTATTCCTCGAGACGGACCATTTGATTCTCCTAAAAGGTCTACTCCTCCCGGACCTCATCTACCAGATTCTCGCGTCGGATGTCCTTCCCCTGCAAAGCCTTCTCTTCGTGCCAGGTCCAGGTCTCCTCCTGCCACATCCAGATCTCCTCCTAACATCCATACTTTGTTCGGCCTTCATTATTTTTTCATTCTTTTACTGAATTTTCATGAAAATTCCCCCTCTTTTTTTTTGTTCCAGTTTCCGTTGCCCAGGACGCATTATTGAGCGACCCCGGGGCCACGGCGATGGCGGAAGAGGTTTGGGGGTTGTGGTTCGCCTCTGCCCCGGGAGGGGCTAAATCTAGTAATTTGTTCCTACAATTATAATTTCCCTTTTTTTCCTTGAATAAATTCAGTATTTGGTAATTTCACTGAATTTTGAGCCATAAGAGGGAAGAGGAACTAACAATTTTCTGCTAATTACCAATTTTGTTTTGCCGGGAGAGTTCAAGGAATCGTCTTGGGTTCTATCTTCTCTCTTGTGGCTCAATAGCTTATTCTTGACTTATACCATAATCGTAACTTTAAGCACTATACTAAGGTACTTTTAGATCACTTTTGGAGGCCCGTTTTGATTTTTCTTCAGGACCTCTCACCTTGTTTGTATTCTTTCTACGCACTTTAGGCTCGCTGCAAGGTTTGTGAACGGGAGACGTGTCCTCTGTATCTTCATCATTTTTGTTTCCGTTCATGTTTGATTCTTGTTGAAATTTTGAGCAGACGCAACGTGTTAGGCTTCGTATTTGGGCAAAAATTCGTAGCCGGCAGAAAAATGCGAGAAGTCCAAAGGCGAGAATTTCAATGCTCGCGTAGAAGCCATGGATCAACATATCTTGATTCGTCCTTGCTTGTCTTTGGAAAGTTATTTCTTCTAGTTGCTGTTCAATTTGTTCTAACGTCATTTCGTTTTCCTGGAAAGTTTTTTTCTCGAAGCAAAGTATTTTTAGATACGGTTGACTTTATTTCATGGGATTGTTCGAAATTCTGATCTTTTAGCAATATGGGGGACAACTCAGATAGGTCTAGATGAAGATGAGGTTCGTAAATAATTTCCGAAATTTGTTTTCTTGACATCAAGGCTGGCAGACTTATTTTACTTCCTTATTTTACTTACTTACTTGTAGTAGTCCATCTCTCTTTGTTTCGTGAGGACATACGTTCACTCTGCATCATCCATTGCAATGTGCGAGTATTCAGACCGGACATATGCTTTGCCTGAACCATTCCTGAGGATGGGCTGCACCACTGGTATCGTGTTCAGCTGATAGATATTGTAGTAAGTTTTATCTAGGAGAGACACATCTAGGAGGATTTTAAGGGTTCCGTTTTTACAGATTATGGTGGTTGTGGACACCATTGCTAATTCTTCTATGTCTATCCTGGGCCCTGAGGTTGGAAATGTGTATCCTGGAGCATGATCCTGAATGTCTCTGAATATTGGTTCGAGTTGTTCAGAAGTTAACAGAGAAGGATGTAAATTGTTTCGTCGCGCTGCATGTATAACATCGAGGATTCGATCAGAGGATCTTATATAATGGTATAAACTACTATTAGTGACCCTAAGAACCTTATTTAACGCTGCAGTGTAATCCAACTGCGTTAGAGCCGGGCTTGCTTCATTGATCCTTCTAGTTAGTTGTTTATGTTCGGCTCCCAACCGTTCTTGTCTTTCGCTCTGCTCCTTACTTCTTTGATGGATGTCTTGTAACTGTGCTCGGATAACATGGTTCTGTTGTCCGACGAGGTGGGAGATATTCGCTCCGACTCGGTTGAGGTTGATGATTTCCTCCTCAATGCGTTGTCCATCGTCGTATGTCAGGAGGCCGGCGACGGGTCCTATAATTCCTCCTTAGGAATCCTAGCATAGGTGTTGCTCGACGACTTCTCATCCCTTTTGGTATTTTGGATGGTATCTTATGGTATATTCGCAACTTTGAATCGAGGTTGTAGTTCTCGATTATTTGCCTACATTCTTTTTCTAGCATCGAAAGGTAGTTTTCAGGGAGACTCTTTAATTTAAGCTTCTGGGACTCTAAGAACCGGTGAGTCTCGTTGATGTGGAGGAACGTGATAATTCTCCATGTGCTCGATGCCTGTCTCATTGGTGCCAGATTCTCGAAATAGATTCTGGTGCTGCTGTTGAAGGTTAGCATTCGGTGGGTGTTGAGAAGGCAGTAGGGAAATTCACATTGATGCTGGGCACTGCTCCTTGTCCTAGTCTTCTCGGCCTTATGTCCGGTCTCTTGTTTGAATCCGTTCCTCTTTCAGAGTTAGTTTCTTGAAAAGGGGTAGATCTTGCTTATGGAGTTACGTGTACTCCAAGTGTGGCAAATAGGGACCTCCTTGGGGGTTGTGTCCCGACGATTGGGGATTCGGCTTCCTCAGGGCAACCTTCGAATCTCACGGTACTCTTGCGCCCCACCCCGGAAAATGGCTTTTCTCTTGGTGGTAAATTCGGGAATTCCTTGAGTAGTGTCAACTTTTGTTGGGCTGACACTAGTAGAATTCAGGGGGTGCATTTGGGTATGTTCTTGGAGATCCAGACCGACTTCCTCATCTGTGTTCTGTTCTTCCAAATTTGTCTCGTAGGCCTGGAGAAAATTCGTCACATGGGTGGCGAATGTATTATCATCTAGTCCTGTGCAGGGATCGAGGGCCTCTAATTTTTGCAACAAATCTTCATCTTTTTCGCCATCTGAGATGGCTGTACATGTGAGAAGATTATCGCTGACTTCTCTTTCTTGGCCCTCATCCGACCCTCTCTCGGTGATAGACCTTTCGAATTTGGAGAAGGACTTCTGTAAGGAATCTCTTAGACTCTCCGATTTACCTTCATCTACTTTGGAGTCAGTTTCTTCGCTATCTACTAGCACTGGGGCGACTTCAGCTATTGGTGAGTTGAGGTCAGTGGTTTCCTCCTCATTTTCGGGATCCTCTGGTCTGGAGGAGAATTCTTCTCCGATTCCTTCACGGGCTAATCTATCAGCAATTTCATTTCCATAAATCCCCTTTTGGCTTGGGACATGGTTCCAGGTTACTTCTAGAGAGTTAAGGGCAGACTACATTTCCTCGAATTCAGCTTTGTTCACAACTGGCTTGTTTTTTGAGGTTTCCCAGCCATTCTCCTCCCATTTGGGAATCCATTCGGTTGCGCTGTCAAAAAAAATTTTGAATCGGTATTGATCCTCAATTTTTTTATTCCAGCTTCGGTTGCCTTTCGAGCAGCTGCAGTAGCTGATTGTATTTCAGCGGAATAATTGGTTTGGCGACCCTGAATTTGCCCTGAAATGTTTAGAGGGTGATTTGGGCCAAACCATACTCTTATTCCTGCCCTAACCTTCTGAGCACCCTTGTCGAAGACACTCGCGCCATCCACGTACACGTCTACGAATAGATCGTGTAGAGTGAGAAAAGGCCGATTCTGAAGTGGGAGCTTGGAGTACTATTTGGCACAGATGAGATTGAGGGAGCCAAGCTATTGAGAGTACAAATCTCTCAATTGATGGAGCGAGGCGGTTTTCATCTTCGAAAGTGGGCAGTGAACTATGAATCGTTGTTGCCTGGCTGTCTACAAGGGAACCATGAAAGAGCTTTTGACTTTTTTCCTGGGGAGGACATTTAAATGAATGTACTGGGTTTACAATGGGACCCACTTTCAGATAACTTTCAAATTCGCGTAGAGGCTTTCCCTGTTGACCAGCCAACGAAGCGAAAAATTCTGTCTGTCATAGCCAAACTTTATGATCCACTGGCATGGCTTTCTCCTGCTGCGATCATGGCTAAACGAATGATGCAAGAAATCTGGTTGCGTAAACTGGATTGGCATGATACCTTTCCAGATAATTTATTGATTCAGTGGAATACCTATTAACAAGAGCTTTCAAAACTGGAAGAAATGCGAATACCAAGATGGTCGGGACAATCTCCATCGAGTTCAGGGTACGAACTGCTTGGGTTATCTGATGCATCTGCGAGAGCCTATTCCGCAGTCGTACATCTTCACATTCTTCAGGAAAGTGGCGAAGTGCGGGTAACGTTGTTACTTGCCAAGACTAAAGTCGCTCCAATTCTTCCGTGAAGACATGTTTCAACTGGGGACAACCCTGCTGACTGCGCTTCAAGGGGCATCCTGCCCAAACAAGTGCTCAGTCATGCATTGTGGTGTCAAGGTCCACCCTGGCTATTGCGTAAATCTGCGACTTGGCCTGATTGATGTCCTGCTTTGCCGAAGGGAATCGACCTTGAGCAGAAGACGATACGTAAAGCACCGCTAGCGCATCTTGTTAACGTGGAAAGTTCAAATCTATCTTATTTGACTGATGAATTTTCATCATGGCCTAACCTTAACAGAGACACGGCCTACTGTTTGCGATTTTTTTAGGTCCTACTCAGGAAATTGGGAAAATTGCCCGCTTCTGAAGAGCAGTCATATTCCTCTGCTCTTTCTTTTTCATGAAATTAAACAGGCTTCTCCATTCTGGATACTTAACGTCCAAGGTACTGCCTTTGCAACCGAAACTCGTGCATTGAAAAAGGGAGATCCGATTTCTTCAAACGCACCTTTCAAGACGCTCAATCAGTTTTTTGCTGGTTTAGCCGTATTATGCTTGGGAGGTCTGCTACATAAGCCTCCTATAGGTTATGATAAAAAACATTCGATTATTCTACTTAATCGCCGCGTTCCGGATCTAATTACTTGGCATGCTCACTTGAAAGCCATGCATGGTGGCACTCAGCTGACCAATTGAGCAACTGATGGGCCAGGTCCAGATCTCCTTCTGCCATTCGAATTTCATTTCGCCTAGGTGGACTTACAACTGAACAACTTAGATGTGTTCGGCTTATTCCTCACAAGAATCCAACCCGGCGGTTTGAAATCCGAAGATACACTTTTCCTCGCAATGCACCAATTCGAATGAGAGGAAGCTCCCAGATCCAGGTGCCCATGCCAACTGAAGAACAAGCAGTATTATCAACGTCCGAAGGTGACGTTTTTGCAATACTAGAGACAAATAATACAATCCTTCGTGGGATATATCAAATGGACCATGGCATTCGAGATAGGGTAAAAATAAACATGCACAGCGGCAAAGTTGAAAATATTACCACGGAAGAAATCGAGGAATCTCCCTCTGGCAAAAACCGCCCAAGCTCAAGGAATTTTGAAAAAATAATGGTAGAAGACTCTCGTTTACAACATTAATAAAATCAAAGGAGAGCATTGTAATCTTGTAAGATTTTGAACATAAAATCTTCCATGATCGAAATAAAATAATTCCAGATTGAAACTTATTTCTTTATTTCAACCAAAGAAGATGAATTTTTGAAAAGCTTCTGATTGTGATTTCTCTTCCGATTGTGATTTCTCTTCCGATTTTGTCCGATTTTGTCAAAACCGCGTACGATTACATACATCTTTTTTGTATCAGACACTCTTTGCCTAAAGCTATTATATTCAGAGGAAAAGAGGTCTTAATCCTGGAAAAGGGGACAAGCGTGACCGAATGCATATCTGCAACTCTTTTCTTTTTTTATTGTTTTCGAACGCAATCTTCTTTTTCTCGAAAAATAATGGTTTCAGGCAAAACAAGCATTAAAAAAAATGTATTTTTATACTAGCTAGAACTTTTGCTTGGAACATTTTTCAAAATTCTTCGTATTTACTTTAAACGCATACCAGGTTTCAAAATTTCAAGACTTGAATCATTTCGAGGCTTTTCAATAATTTACATTTAATTTTATCAAATTCCAATTTGAATTATTTGAAATGTTTAAAATCTACGACACCTTTGTGGAATCAATGAAATCTTAGAGAAATCATCAAGAGCTTTCGGAAATCCTCTGACATTTTTTTCAATCTGTAGTAACCATTCACATCTCTGTGAAATCATTGAAATCATTGAAAAATCTTTCAAATTAGTAGACATATTTTCATATCTTTTGGACAACAAAAAAATTGCATTTTCAATACTTTAGTTCAACTTTCAACCGAGTAGTAAAGACCTGGGTTCGGATCCCAATGAAGCATGAGAGAATTTTTTTACAATTCAAATAAAAATGATATATGGAAATACTGATTCTAGATCAGTAGATAAAAATGAATTATCATCAAAATTATAACAAGGAGCATTATTTTCAAATAACAAATATGAATTCTTAACGGAAAATATAATGGTTCAAGATGAATTTTCAACGAAAATGATAAATCCTTCAACCCAAAAAATTAATTTTTAACAAAGTATATCCACTTTCAACAGAAAAAAACAACAATTTTTCAACAAAATACATGTATTTTCAATAAAATAGTCGAATTTTCGACTAGAAAAAGATCAATTTTCAACAAAGTACTTCAATCCTCATAAAAAGGTACATCCTATTAAATCGTAATCATATATGTCTTGAAATAACAGTAATTGATTTATCTTGCTATCAAAACGCCCAACATGTTGATGATAGAGCTTAATAGTCTAACTGTTAATAAGCCATCCCTTGATGTTTTTTCTTGATCCCGAATTTTTACAGTTTGAGGACATCCGTTGCGATAGACTAGCCGCAGACCCATCTCTCCTTCCACAGTACGTTGATGAAGCATTTTTTTAACTTCTAGTATTCTTGTTGCCCGAGCGGTGTTTTCTCCAGAGAGATAGTTATACCTGGGAGTTGGAAGAAAATATTTATTTGTTTGACCTCGGTATTGTGGCATTCTAGAAATATTTACCAGCTCATATAAGTACCACTTCTGGAATTGGTGTGGAGGAAAATATTCTTGACAGAAGATCAGTCATTTTAGGAAGGTAAAACTCCTTACCTGCTGATGAAGATGGGACCTTATCTGCATTAAATATGATTAAATTCTTCTTCCGGTAGGCTCTGTCAGTTATTTCTCTTATGCAGTTCAGTTTCACTTCATGAGAAGGGCTTTGTGTATTAATACTAAGTTATCCATTGCAGCTTTAGCACTAATCATTTCATCTACAGAGTACATGCACAAGTGTCTATTCCCGACAGCTTTTCATCCAACGTAGCAAATCGAGTCCGCTATGCTGGCTATTATTTAAAGATTAAAACTTTCCATAAACCCTACCAGACAGAGGCTTAGATAATTTAGAACAAACTTGGTGGTAAAATACACCAAATAAAGCACATTCACAAAAATCATTTTTTATTTTCTGTGAAAAAAGTAGCACATGCGAGTTGCCCCTGAGGTATTTGTTTGACTCGTAGTGAACATTTTTGGTTTGTTAATTTTCAGGGTTTATAATCCAGAAAATACTGTAAGAAATAAACAGTTCCAAATGTCATTACTCACTTCGAGAATGTAAAACGCACGGTGAGACCTTCTATACACAACGAGTCATCAGATGCCTACTGGTAGACAAAAAGGAATTAACATCAAAATTATTAACGACATTTACCTGGTTTACATAATTTATTCAAATCTTATAGCGAACATAATTACATTCAAAGATCAAAACTAGCTAAAATGATGAATCTTCAATCAAAAATTGACGTCAGTATAGTCTTATTGTATTAGCACGCAAACTTTGCGTAATTTTCCTCTACAGTTTCGAAATCAGATCAAGCAACAGACATTTATACGTTCATCGTAATCTTAGCCTATTCTTGCATTTCAAGACAATATTGTCCCTCACATATCAAATCAAACCAAACCCTCGGCTTCAGAACAGTATCGGTGGTTGCCTGCAAATAACCTTGTTTCCAAATCATGAAAGTCCGGACGCAAACAGTCAGGCCCGTGTGAACGATTCCTGTTGGATTTTTCTCCGTATAGTTACAAATATTTGTTTAGTTTCGTCTATTTTGGTCTTGAAATCATATCAATTTTAACGAATTCTGTAGCTATGCATTTTTTTCCTGGATACTAGCTCTAATGAAATGTCAATATCTAAGCAGAACAACCTTGATGCCTACAATCTTTGAGATAACAAATATAACGTATTCTATATACTCTTACGAAGAACCAGAATATTCATTAGGTCACTTTTCAATCCAAGTCTGCATTAATAAATCGATTGGCTGTTTCTCCAATTATAAAATATGATGATTGTTTTCTCTCTCGTTCTGTCTGGGGCAGTTATCTTCAATTCTATCGGTGAATACCATAATATAATTATTCCATAATTTTATGCACGTTTTTCGACCTATATGAAAATCAAAATTTGTGTGAATTTATCTGTCTTCGATTCTATTTTCTTTTGAACTTTAATGTTTTCGTTCACATATCAATCATCAAGAAAAAAGCAGTTGCATTTTTAACGAAAACGGATTAAATTTGATTACAATAATGAATTATTTGGAGATTCATATTGGGTCCAAATGATTCAGTTCACATTCAAACAAAAACGAGTAGAAGAAGAAAGAAGGAATCCTTCAAAAGAGAAGAAAAGTGGGGAATAGAGAAGAGTGTGTAGCCTGTGAAAGAGAATGCACAAGCAAAACTTTCTCTTCTTCTTCCTTTGTTGTACAACTGTCCCTAATCTAACAAGCCGATTACTCTGATTTTTGAAAACGTATTTCTCTCGTTTGAAGTCTTTCTCTTTAATTTTGTTAAACAAGTTGCCTTTTTGAGTCTGTGTTTTTTCAAAACTTATTTGTTCAACAACAATTCTCTTGTTTTTTAGGCTTTCTGTGATATTCTCTTGCACAGGTTGACTTTCCTTGAGTTTCTAATCTTAAAGCTTTTTCTAAATGGAATCCTCTGTTCCTTTTCACAGAATTAGGTTCTCAGTTCGATTGTTTACCTAATGGAGAACCTATTCCTGGCATTTATTGTGACGGACGTTCTGATTGTCCGGAAAGGTCTTCTTTTGCTACACCTCATCCTCCGGGTTCACCGGCCCGATCGTCCGCTCCTGCAGATTCTTCTCTTCGTGCCAGGTCCAGGTCTCCTCCTGCCATTCGTCCTTTTTACCCTTTAGGTGGACTTACAATTGAAGAACTTAGATCTGTTCGGCTGATTCCGGACACGAATCCAAACCGGAGATTCGAAATTAGAAGATACACTTTTCCTCGCGAGGCACCAGTTCAAGTGAGAGGAAGATATGGTGTCCTTTTGCCCATGCCAATCGGAGAACAAACTATATTATCAACGTCCAATGGTGAAATCTTTGCAATTTTAGAGCGAAGTAAGACAATCCTTCGTGGAATATATAAAAGGAACCATGGCATTCAAGATAGGGTAAAAATAAACATGTTCAGCGGCGAGGTTCAAGAGATGACCAGAGAAGAAGTTAATGAATCTCCTTCAGGCAATAAGACCCCAATCTCGAAAAATTTCCACACAATAGTAGTAGACGATTCTAGTCCACAAGATTAATTAATGTTTCTTCGTAATGTAAATTCACAATAGAATATTTTAATCCTGATGAAAAAGAAATTAATTCTTTGACTTTGGAACAAATATTGTCTTTCACATATTATATTACACCAAACCCTCCAGTTAAGAACAGTGTCGGGGCTTGCCTGCAAATAGCCTTGATTACAAATCATATAAGTCCGAACGTAAACAGTCAGGGCCGTGTGAACGATTCCTATTGAATTTTTCTACATTTAATTAAAAATATTTGTTTAATTTCGTGTATTTTGTTCTCTAAATCATATAAGAATTTTCACTAGAAGAAAAACTACAATTTCAGCAATCCGTGGCACGTGAAAGAATGCTTTCCCTGCTCACATACTCAAAAACGCATCCGCATGATTTTAAAATAATTTTAGGTATAATTAGAGTCAGTTTAAAAGACATTTAGCAATTTAAGAATTTTATGAAGGTTCAAAATATTCTAGAACTTGGAAATATTTCCGAAAATTTATAAATTTTTCCAAAATTCATCAAAAGCATAAAAATACGTGCAGAATGAAATAAAAATTTTGAGAAATTTTCCGGACACTTTTTCGACTCAACTGAAATCTTTAAAAATCTTTTTGAAAAAAGACCTAAGAAAATTATATTGATATAAAGTTAAAGTAAATCAACAGAAAATCTAAAAAAAATAACTTGTTACACATAATTTTTATTTTAAATTCAAATTTATCTTTTCCTTGAAGCCTCGGTTGCCCAGACGATCGCGCGTCGGACTTCCAATGCAGATGGTCTGGGGTTCGATCCCTGAGCCGGGTACCAATGGAGACTGCGAATCTTTCCGACGTTTTGTGGACATTGCAGTTCACTTCGTCAGGGATAACCGGGAACTGAATTTCTGAAAATTCTCTCTGTCATAGCCAAACTTTGTGATCCACTGGCATGGCTTTCTCCTGCTATGATCATTGCTAAACGAATGATGCGAGAAATCTGGTTGCGTAAACTGGATTGGCATGATCCTCTTCCAGATGATTCATTGATTCAGTGGAATACCTATTGCCAAAGGCTTTCAAAACTAGAGGAAATTCGAATACCAAGATGGTCGAGACAATCTCCATCGAGTTTAGGGTACAAACTCTGATCGGGGGTTTTCTGATGCTTCTTCGAGAGCCTATTCCGCAGTCGTATATCTTCACATGCTTCAGGAAAGTGGCGAAGTGCAGGTAACGTTGTTACTTGCCAAGACTGCAATCGCTCCAATTCTTCCGTGAAGACATGTTTCAACTGGGGACAACCCTGCTGACTGCGCTTCAAGGGGCATCTTGCCCGAACGAGTGCTCAATCATACATTGTGATGGCAAGGTCCACCCTAGCTATCGCGTAACTCTTTGACTTGGCCTGATTCATGTCCTCCTTTGGCAAAGGGAACCGACCTTGAGCAAAGGACGATACGTGAAGCACAGCTAGCTCATCCTGTTAACGAGGAAAGTTCAGATATATCGTATTTGACTGATGAATTTTCATCGCGGCCTAAGGTGATCAAAGAGGCGGCCTATTCTTTGCGATTTTTTAAGGTCCTACGTAGGAAATTGGGAAAAATTGCCTGCTTCTGAAGAGCAGTCACATTCCTCTGCTCTTCCTCCTTCTGAAATTGAACATGCTTCTCTATTCTGGATACATAACGTCCAAGGTACTGCCTTTGCAACCGAACTTCGTTCATTGAAAAAGGGAGATCCGATTTCTTCAAATAAAGGTTTTGAAAGATTTGACGAAGATTTCAAAGACTTCACCGAAGTTTGAAATCTTGAAATCTTGAGACGTGCTAATATTATATTATATTATATTATATTATATTATATTATGGAAGCCTTCAGCATACTGAACTGGAATATCTTATTTTCAAAAGAAAAAAAATATAATTTATTCCGAACACCGGATTTCTAGAAAATTTGATCAAAAAAATGGGAAAGGATGAAATTCATCCTTAAAATTTTTTAAACCTATTTTAACAATGGACTGCTATCTTCCAGAGGATCCTGGCTACACGTATGGATAAGAATCCAGTGCGTTCTTCTTAGCCTGGAAGATGCCATCTAGGTTCCTGAACAGCCGGTACAAATAAGTCGACACGCAGCTCGTGGTTCTCACAGCTCACCTTCCAGGTGAGCTACTCGCTGCTCCTCCTTTATTTGAATATGTAAAATCACCTAAATTAAATTAAAAATGTCTCAATTGTTCAACCGTCAAAAATCGGCATTTTCGGCAGTTTACTAACTTCATCCTTTCGTAAATTGAATACTCAACTAAGTCCTTGAAACATGCTTTATTGAAATGTAAATATTTCAGCAAGAGAAGCGTAACACCTACAATTTCTGCGATAACGAATATAAGAGGTATTGTATAATCTAAAGAACTGGATTATTCATTGGTTAAATTGTTGATTAAAGTCCTCATTAAAACATCAATCAGGTTTTCCTCCAATTAGAAAATATGAGGATTGTTTTTGCACTCGTCTTGTTTTTGGTGGTTATCTTCGATTCTATTGGTGAATTTAATAATATTCCTATAATTTTATGTACATTTTTTTAGCTACACAAAAATCAAAATTTGTGTAATTTGATCTACATTTTTATTCTAATTGCTATTTTCTTTTAAACTTCAATTGTGATTTCATGAAATATCTGAGTTTATCTTAGGGAAATACATAATGCGTGTGCTAAAAAAAATGAAATTCGAAAGTGTCCTTATTGATAAGGTATGTGTACCATATGTACGTCTGACGATTCATTCCTTACTGTTTTTTATGAATAGTGGACTGGAAAATCTTACTTGAGAAAAAGTTTTACTGCAAAAAATAACAAGATCCGTAGATATTACGACTTAGAAAATGTAACAAATGATGATTAATTGCCATCTAAAAATACTATAGCAGACTTTCTAACCAAAAAAATTAAAGAATGCACAAGGGGAACGTTTTCTCCCTCTTTTTTCCTTGTTTTTTTAAACTCATTTGTTTAAAGATACTTCTCTTCATTTTTAGGCTCCTTGTGCTATTCTCTTGCATAAGCTGACTTTCCTTGAGTTTATGTTCATAAAGCTTCTTCTAAATTGAATCCTCTGTTTCTTGTTGTAGAGTTAGCTTCACAATTTGAATGTTTACCTAATGGCGAGCCTATTCCTGGTGTTCCACGTGGCGGACCTTCTGATTCTCTTGAAGGGTCTTCTCCTGCCAGACCTCATTCTCCAGGTTCAACGGTGAGATCTGCTCCTCCTGCCATATCTTCTCATCGTGCCAGGTCCAGGTCTCCTCCTGCCATTCGTATTTTATTTCGCCTAGGTGGAATTACAACTGAACAACTTAGATCTGTTCGGCTTATTCCTCACAAGAATCCAACCCGGCGGTTTGAAATCCGAAGATACACTTTTCCTCGCAATGCACCAATTCAAGTGAGAGGAAACTCCCAGATCCTGGTGCCCATGCCAACTGGAGAACAAACTGTATTATCAACGTCCGAAGGTGACGTTTTTGCAATACTAGAGACGAATAATACAATCCTTCGTGGAATATATCAAATGAACTATGGCATTCGAGATAGGGTAAAAATGAACATGCACAGCGGCAAAGTTGAAAAGATGACCACGGAAGAAATCGAGGAATCTCCCTCAGGCAAAAGCCGCCCAATTTCAAGGAATTTTGAAAAAATAATGGTTGAAGACTCTCGTTCGCAACATTAATGAAATCAAAGGAGTGCATTGTAATCTTGTAAGATTTTTTACATAAACTCTTCCATGATCGAAATAAAATAATTCCAGATTGAAAATTATTTCTTTATTTCAACCAAAGAAGCTGTACTTTGCTGAAAAGCGTCTGTTGGTTCTCTAGTTTCGCGCTCGATAATATATTCATCTCGTGTTTCGCATTCGTTCCGAATAGGTGAACCCTCCGATTTTGTTGAAACCACGTATGAAGCTGAATCCATTCAAAAAAGATATTTTTTTCAGAATAGTTGAATCTTCAACCACAATAGATTACTTCTTGATCAGTTGTATTTTTAACCAGAAATGAATAAATATTTGTAATGAAGACGTATTCTACAAATAGTTAATTTTCAACCAAATAGTTGAATTTTCAACCAAATACTCGAGTTTTATATTAAGAAGATCGATTTGTTAGCAAACAGGACTGATTTTCAACTAAAGTTATGAATTCTCAACGAGAAACAAAAAACAAAATTTTAATCTAAGCAGTTGCAATTTCAGTATAGAGAAATTAAATTTCTACAGAAAGAGATAAATCTCCAAAGCAAAAAGACGAACTTTTAAAAAAATTATTGAATTTTCAATTGAAAAATACGTTTCATTCAAAGAGAAAAACAACATTAAATAAATTATAATTTGAAGGGAAAAATATCTAATATTATCATATATTTTAGTAATTGAAGTGCTTGTTTGAATGTTGAACAACGTTATTAATGATTCATCCACATTGATGGAAATTCATAATTACAGTTGAGAATTCGTCACTTTGAATCAAAATTTTTTTTTTCGTTTGGAAATTAATTTCTTCAACTGAAAATTTAACTATTCCAGTTCGTCATGTTTGTTGAAAGTTCATTTCCTTGGATGACAATTTTACTATTTTCTTCAAAATACATCTTTTCTTGTAAAAATTGATTTTCATTGAATACTTTACTTTCTTACTTTTACTTACGCATTCATATTTTCAAATTGAAAATTTAAATGTTCGTGTAAAAATTCATGTATTTTGTTGTAAAGTATTTTTTGTAGAAAATTTAAATATTTAGATCAAAATTTCACTGTCTTATAAAAAAGTCGTCTTTTTGGTTCAAAAAGCTAATTATTTAGTGGAAAATTCAACCGTTTTTTGTTGAGTTTTAATAATTCTTGATTGAAAATTAGATTACTTGGATGAAAATTTAACTATTGGGTTAACTTGTAACTATTTTTTTTTCGAAATTCTTTTTTTTTTTTTTAGCTTCAAGGTTCCACTATTTGGTTGAAAAATGCGCATGAACAACCATTATTGGTTGAAATTTGATTTTTTTGTTTTAAAATTCGACCATTTTATTCAAAATTTGACTCTTTGAATAACAATTTAACAATTTAAATAAGTCATCTTTTGTGCTCAAATAACGAAATGAATTTCAATCTATAATTATTTTATTTCGATTTGGAAAAGTTCGATGTTAGAAATGTTGAAAGATTAAAATGCTGGTATTCAATAATAATCATTAGGTAAAAGGTGAAATTGATTATGGAAAAATAAGGGAAACTCCAGGGAATTTCGCAATTGGACTTTTGCGGCCACTTTAATATTTCAATTTTACATTCACATAAAAATCTTATCAATATTTTTTCTTGGAAATTAATTATTTCAACTGAAGATCAAACAATTCTTTTTTTAGTAGAAAATCAATCTTCTAGGTTCAAATTTCATTGTTTTTATATTTTTCCTTAATAGCAGACGACAGCGCCTGACCCGTGGAGACTAATATGCACGGAACTCTCATCCATACGTCCAGCCGGAATCCTCTTGAAGGTGATTGCATCGCACAACGTGGCAAGTACAAAGACGCCACAACTCGAACACTCGAACCCGTCTGAAATTCTGAATTCGAGAAATATGATACTTTTGAAATGATAAAATCACCGAAATTTTAAAACCGACTTTTCAAAGTCCCAAAATTTCAAATACCGGCTAATCAGGAACCTAGATGTCAGCTTCCTGGCTGAGTAGATCCCACGAGACTCTCATCCATACGTCCAGCCGGGATCCTCTTGAATCTGGCAAACCATTGTTCCCTTAATCAAGTAATAGCTGAATCGCCCGAGTCTGGCCCTCTGTTTTGTAGCTTTCAAATCTTCCAATCATTTACCAGATTTCAAGATTTTGAGATTTTGATCATTTCCAGTACGTTTAATAAATTATACGGAATTTTTAAAATTTTCAATGAAATCACAATTGAAATCATTTGACTTGATTCATGTAATTTTTTTTTTTTTTGAAATGGAAGTTGGCAACTCAAAAAAGAGCTACAAATTTATTATTAATCGTTGTTTGATAGGATACATATTTCTTGATTAAATTGTGAGGAATAACAAGAAAAATAAAAAAAATTAAGTTTTTGAAAAAAAAGAAAAATAATCAGAAAAATTAATGGACGAAAGTTGTTCGCCTTAAAAAGATCTACTTTGTTGTTATCATTCATTTTTTGATGGAACGCGTATTTTTGGTTTAAATCGTGATAAATAACATTGAAAAAAATTAATTTTTTGGAAAAACAATACAAGACGCAATGAAATGGTAATTAACCAAACTGATCCTTTATAGGATGGGCACTTATTTTAATTATAAGAACAAGTCAATCAAAATACATTTGTTTAGATATACATGCATATTATGAATTGTTAGGCCATTTGATTGAAAATTATACTTCTTTGCTAAAACAAAAGGAGGTATCTCGGTTTCCAATCGTGTACAAAAAAGACGAACCTTGCCGACGTTTCATAAACATTGCAGTTCACTTCTTTTGGGCTTAGCAGGAAATGATGTTTCAGGACATGTTGTTCCTATATCTACCCTCCATGATGCCTTTGATTGGCCAGAGCGCCCCACCCTGGAGACTAGTCAACACGTTGACAATATTCGTAGTTTTTGCAAAAAATTGAAACCCAACGCACTTCCTTTTATTATAACGAATCATCGTAAATATATTAAATCTATTACTTTGTTGAAAGTCATCTTTTTTGGCAGAAAAAAAAATTAATTTCGTGAACGAAAGTCGTCTACGATTATTTTTTGAAAATTCTTTGAGACTGGGTGACGGCTGCCTAAGGGAGATTCCTCCATTTCTCCTCTGTCCATCAGTTTAACCTCGCCGCTGTGGATGTTTATTTTCACCCGCTCCTGAGGGCCATATATTGTTGCATATATACCACGAAGAAGTGTGACATTTCCGTCCAGTAATGCAAAAATTTCACCATTGGACGTTGATAATACAGTTTGTTCTCCGGATGGCACGGGCACAAGGAACTGAGATTTTCCTCTCACTTGTAATGATGAATCGCGAGGAAAAGTGTATTTTAGAATTCTGAATTGCCGGTTTGGATTCGTGTGCGGAATAAGCCGAACAGATCTTAGTGTTTCAATTGTGAGTCCACTTAGGCGGAATGTAATATGACTGGCAGGAGGAGACCTGGACCTGGAACGAAGAGATGACTCGGCAGGAGCAGATGACCTGGCCGGAGAAAGCGCGGGATATTGTTTGGCAGGAGAAGACCTTCCAGGAGGATGAGTTATGCCAGGGGGAACACCTGGAATGGGGGCCCCATTAGGTAAACAGTCGAAACTCGAACTCAACTCTGCAACAAGAAGACCTAAATTCAAGATTGCTATGCTGGTTATGGTTAAATATGTACCATATGTGCACGAGCACATATGGTACGAATTCCTTATCAATATGGACACATTAAGAAACCATTATACGTCAGCACTATGGATTCTCCAAAAATAAATTCAGGTTATATATATTATATTATTATATTCACCAATAGAATTGAGGTTAATCGCCAAAGACAAGACAAGAGTAGGTACAATCTTCATCTTTTCTAATCGTAAGAAAAGTTAATTAGTGTATTGATCAAGACTGGGATTAACAGTTTAACTAGTGAATATTCCAGTTCTTTATCAGATTATATGGTATATCTTATATTCGCTATCTCAGAGAATAACGGCGACAAGCTTATCTACAACAGATATTTACATTTCATTTGATCCAGTTTAAAAAAAATGTATAATGACTCAATTCGTTAAAATTTATATAATATGCGCTTGAGCGCAATCCATAGCCCAAATTTAAATTTAAATCTTTCCCACCCTTTGAATGATTTTTGATTCCCGGTAATTTCGCGGTTTTCACCCAGTCAATTGTTATTTCTTCTCGATGAATTCTGAAGATCTTAGAAGATTTGGTGTCTGGTGATAAAATTGTAACTCGCAATTTGATCAGAGATTTTCTTAAAATTCCGTTCCTCTAAACCAGAATTAAACTTACTTCGCAAAATATCCTTCCCGTGAAAAAAATTCACTGCTCAAAGTCAGAGTTGTAATCATTTTAGAATGTACCCTATTCCAAGTTTCAGAAGTTAGGTTCATAGGATTTATAGGATTTATAGGGTTTATAGGATTTTGAAAATTAAATTTGTTTCGAATATTGCAAGCGATTCCAAGTTCTTACAAAAAATTTCTAATGATTTCACGCGATTGCAATAAATTTAAAAAGATTTTGTAGGATTTTAAAATTTTCAAGGGATGAAGAGGAATTTAATGAGATTTCATGTGGAGTATATTCCAGATTTCGAGAGTAATAAGACCTTCATAGAAGTCTCATGAAGATGATTTTTTATCATTTGTATTATTCAATTTAATATCTGGAAGACAGTATGTGTTTTTGAGTCTGAATATGGGCTAAGATTACGATAGACGTATTTTTGATTCTGTTGCTTAGCAATACTCAGCACTAGATCCTCAATAACGTGGCTAGCTTGAATCTTCAAAATTCACGTGTGTTTAGAATAATATTTAAACAAGGAACGTGACAAAGTTGGCATTTTCAGCAATACAGTTTTGTTATCTTTATGAGGAATGCCTAAATAGACTCACTATTTGTCAGTGAGTCTAACAGTCTTGAAAATTTGTAGAAGTTTCTATTATATTGTACAAATAAGTTTAGATAGGCCTTGTCATGTCGGGTTTATTTATCAAAAATAATATGTAAAAAGTAGACAATCCAATTTCTAAACCAAACGATGAAAAATACGGAGAGAAGTCCTGAGAATCAACCATAGCTTTCAACAAGTCTCAAAAAATTGTATTTAACTATTTGATGACAGAACTAGTCATATTCGTGTTATGAAAAAATCCTATTTTCAGCATAACAACGCCAGATAGAAATAAAACTCTGAAGAGAGGATTATTATTTTTCATTGTGAGGCAGCCCAGAGAATAAATACACATTTTCAAACTGTCAGAATTGAGCGCGAAGCGCGAGTATTACTTCAAGAATGTGCACCTCAGAGCCTACAGATTGGGTGATTGGTGCCTAAGGGAGATTCCTTTATTTCTTCTGTCATCATCTGTTGAACATGGCCGCTGTACATGTTCATTTTTACTCTTTCTTGAGGGCCATATCTTGCTGTAAATGATTCACGAAGATGTTTATTATTTGCCTCCAGTATTGCAAAAACGTCACCACTGGACGTTGATAATACAGTTTGTTCTCCGTTTGACATAGGCGGAGGGATGCTATATTTTCCCTTTACATGAATCGGTGCAATGCATGGTATGAAGAAAAGATGTGGCAGGAGGAGACCTGGACCTGGCACGAAGAGAAGACTGGGCAGAAGCAGATGACCTGACCGGAAAACCCGGAGAATGAGATCTGGCAGTAGAAGACCTTTCAGGAAAATAAAGTCTGCCACGAGAATTACCAAGAATTGGGGCGCCATCAGGTAAACAATCAAACTGTAAACTTAATTCTGCAACAAGGGAGTATAACAAACATTATGGATTTTCCAAAATAGTTTCAAGGATTTGACAGAAACTCAAATAAAGTTTAAAAAAATTATTAATTTGGATAGGATGTTAATTAAATATTATACACAGGGATCGTCCATAAATTACGTAAGACGTTTTTCTTTTGTTTGAATAAAGAAGGAAATAAAATTGCTGTGAAGTTGAGAAGGACACAACGATACAAACAAAAGAAAAACGTCTTACGTAATTTATGGACGATCCCACACCAATTGAATTGAGGGTAAGCGCCATAGATCCATTCTTCCCATTCTATCTAGATTAGGTTTTGTACCCTGTTCTGTAAAAGCGTGTCCTAAATATTCTAATTCACGTCCAAGATATTCAGATTTATCTGACTGAAGCTTCGGTCCTACTTTGCGCAAACGCTTGAATAATCGTATTAAGTTTTCGTTATGTTCTTCAAATCTTTCCTGTAGACTATTACGTCATCCATATAGACAAAACATGAATTCTCTACAAGATCTTTTAGGCCATTGCTCATCATTTGTTGGATGGTAGAAGGAGCATTTTTTTCACCAATTGGCATTCGATCATATTTAAAATGGCCATCAGGTGTAGAAAATGCTGTTTTCTCATAATCTTTCCTTGCCACTCCAATTAGATGAAAACCACTTGCCACATCGAATGCAGGAAAATATTTTGAGTTTCATATTTCATCAATTATTTCATCAGTGTTAGGTAATGGATAATTGTCTGATATCGTTTCTTCATTTGAGCACTTCAGAGCAAAGGAAACACTCATCAGAGTTTTTGAGAAAAAATAAGACAAGTACCTTTAGGAAGAAAAAGTCTTATGCAGAAGGCCTGAAGAGCAAGACAGCGCAACTGTAGTTGTCTCGTTTTCCCTCACGACTCTGAAGAATCTTTCATTTGCTCTGCCGTGCTTTCGAAAGTCTGTGACAAGTTGCCATTTAGCTTTCCCAAACGCGTCGTCTTTTTTGGAAACTACCCATAATGGGCTATTATAAGGAGAATGTGAATTCCTATTTCTAACATTTATTTTCATTTGTGATCTAATCTCCTCTAGTAGAATTATTGGATACCTATACTGCTACTCCTGAAGAGGTATGTTGCCCGCTGTACGGATAGAATGTGTTGCTAGTTAAGTATGAGGTAAAAGCTCACCAGGTAATGAATAACTGTCATAAAAGGATTGTATTATCTCTCATTAATATTTTTTTTTCTGTTTGACATGTGAGACTCTAATAATCTGTCTCAGTAAATTCGATTCATCATTGTTATTTGGAACTCACTATCCGTTCATAAAATGTGCAGAACCTTCATCAAACTCTTCTCCATAAATAGGATAAAAATAATCAACTTTCTTTTCAAAATCGTAAGCTACCAATGGTTGATTATTTTATTCAAATTCAGTGATCATACTGATTCCGTCAGTGAAATTTACGAACGTAATACCTACCGTATTTTTTTCTTAAGACGTTTCAAATGAAAAGGTTCTAGAACCACCATCATCATCTCTGACGCAAATTATTTTTATAGGAACAAATCGCTCGAACATATCACATAATAAATGTTCTTCAATCACAGGAATATTCGCACCTATATCTATTAAAAATCTACCTTAGAGTTTCTTCTCCAGTTGGCATGGGCTCAAGGACCTGATATCATTTTCTAACTTGAATTGATGCCTCGCGAGGAGAAGTGTATTTTCGAATTTCAAACCGCCTGGTGGGATTCGTATGCGGAATAAGCCGAACAGATCTGAGTTGTTCAATTGTAAGTCTACCAAGGCCCAATGGAGCACGGATGACAGGAGGAGTGGATGTGGCAGGAGGAGACCTGGACCTGGCACGAAGAGAAAACTCTGCAGGGCAGAAATTGTGTAGGTTGGAGAAAAGGAAGAAATGGTTATGGAGAATCCGCGAGGTCAGAAAATTTTGAAAATATATTTTTGTGGCTACCCTCATATTTGGGTTGCACATTAAAAAAAAAGTTCAAATAATCTTGTGACCAAAAGTCTTCTAATACTATTGTTTCAAAATTCCTCGAGATCGGGCGCTTGTTGCCTAAGACAGATTCCTCGATTTCTTCTGTGGTAATCTTTCCGATTTTGCAGCTATAAATGTTTATTTTCACCCTATTTTGAATGCCATGCTTCATTTTATATATTCCACGAAGAATTGTATGATTTTCCTCCTTTATTACAAAAACTTCACCATTGGAAGTTAATGATACAGTTTGTTCTTCGGTAAGCATGGGCCCAAGAATCTGAGATTTTCCTCCCACCTGAATTGGTTTATCGCGAGGGGAGAAGAACGAGTGGCAGAAGCAGATATAGACCTGGCACGAAGAGAAAATATGGCAGGAGGAGCAGATCTCACCGTTGAACGCGGAGGATGAGCTCTAGCAGGAGAAGACCCTCCAGGAGAATTAGAAGGTCTACTCCCAAAAACAGCAGGAATAGGATCGCCATTAGGTAAGCAGTCGAACCGTAAAGTTAACCGTATAACAAGAAAGAGAGGATCCAATTTAGAAAAAAATATAACGTTTCTCCTTCATTGTTTCTCATGCTAACAAACTCTGTACTTTTACTTCTCTTTATCTCTTTGAATAATAGTTTCATGATTCAGCCTGAATTTCATCATTCCATCACGCATCACCAGACATTCTTCCTACCACTGCCATACCACACACTTCAATCGCAGTTTTAACAATGATATCTTGAAACAAATTCCATGTGCCCTCTATATCTTTATTTCTTATAAGCATTTTCCAAGTTGCACTATCTATGCGTTCGTTTATCTTATTCTGAAAATCTATTTGCACTTGCAGTTTCTGCGAATTTTCAATCTTGATTCGCGTTTGTCTCGTTTTTTTTCTTCTCCATCCCCGCCTGTATGTATATCCTGACGTTGGACGCCAACTCATCAAATTATATCTCCCAGCAGAATTATTCTTTCAGCCTAATCGCAAGTAATTATTGTATCATTCAAAGTGTCCCAGGGAGCGTCTTTGACTTCATTCGGATCACTATCAACCGGGGAATAGCGCGCTATGATAAAGAATCTTCTAAATCCTACCTCTATTCCAGTCTACAACAATCTGAGGGATACAAAATCATGATCTTTGAGATGTTGTCTTGCTTTTTCATTCAGAATCAAACCGACCCTTGACTAAAACGTGATTCACTATCTACTTGTAACCTGCGAATACCCGTGTTCGGATGGTATTTAGCTGTAATTTAGGAGAATAAAATTTTTTTTTCGAAAATTTGGTGTTAAGAATAAATATGAAAAACTGGTTTCCCAAAAAATTTCATATTTGATTTTGTTATCATATGAATAAAAATCAATAAAATTGTGCATACATTGTGTACGTCCAATTTTTTAAAAAAGGTTTCCAATACTTTCTTAATTAATAAAAATATAACAACCAAAATTTAATTCAAATCCTTCCACCACTTTCAAATTCCGTGAAATCAAAAGAGATCCTTTGTAACAACTTGAAATCGCTTGCAATATTTGAAACCAAATTTTATTTTTTAAATTCTACGAACTATCTTGAATTCCTCCTACAACTTCCAAAATTCTATACCAATGTTATTAAATTTCTTGTAATCTATTGAAAATCTTCAAAATCATTCAAATTTCGAAATCGGATACATGTTTACAACAAAATTAATATTTATATATTATATTGATAAGGCCTTCCAAAAATCGGGCTGAAAACATTTTTAATATGAAAAATAATTTTAATTCTGATTCAGAAAAATGTAATAAAACAAATCTATTACAAATTGAATTCACATGGAGCGAGAAATTTGGAAAATAGTTTTGATTCTGATTCAGAAAAATGGAATTCAAAAAAATCGATTATATGTTCAAATAGTGAATTACAATTTCATTTCCAAATTTTCATATTCTAAATAAAATAACTTTGAAAACTTTTTGTATAACATGTTCATAAATATTTAAAAGTCGTTTGGAATCATTTATATCTTCTGAACTCTTTTAAATTCTTTGGGAAAAATTACCAATTGACTGAGAGAAAACCGGGAAATTACCGGAAATTCAAAATCATTCATAAGGTGGACAATGTGTAAATTCTCAATTTAAGCGATGGATTGCGATGAAACGTAAAATATTATATAAATTTCAACGAACTAAGTCGTTATACATTTTTTCTTTGGAACTGTCTCAGATGAAATGTAAATATCTAAAGTAGATAAGCTTGACGCCGATGATCTCTGAAATTGAGAATACAAGATATGCTATATATTCTGATAAAGAACTGGAATATTCATTAGTTAAATCGTAAATTTCAGTCTTTATTAATACATTAATTCGCTCTTCCTACAATTAAAGAAGATGGAGATTGTTCCTACTCTTGTCTTGTATTTGGCGATTATCCTCAATTCTATTGGTGAATATGTTAATATAATATATATTTGACCTGCATTTATTTCTGGAAAATAGAAAGTGTGTGTGCTAAAGTAAAATGGAATTCTAAAAAACACTCTATTGATAAGGAACTCGTACCATATGTGCGCGTGCACATATGAATCATCAAAAGATTATTATAAGAAAAAAAAGGAATGCTTTAAAAAAGAGAAAAAGAGGGGAAAAGGGGAGAGAGAGTGAAATCTTTGGAAGGAAATACACAAGGAAAATACTTTCCCCTCTTTTTCCTTTACTTTTATAACTGTCTCTAATGAGCCAATCACACTGATTCTTGGAAACATTTTTTCGTCGTTTGAAGTCTTTCTCTGCGATACTCTCACACCAGTTGACTTCTTTTGATGTGTGTTTTTTGGAAACTGATTTTTTGAAACAAACTTTTATTCTCAAGGTTTATGCGCCGTTCATTTGCACAAGTTGAGCTTCCTTAAGTACATGTTTTTAAAGCTTTTTCACAAATCGAATCCTCTGTTTCTTGTTGCAGAGTTAAGTTCGCAATTTGATTGTTTGCCTAATGGCGAACCTATTCCTGGTATTCCTTGCGACGGATCTTATGATTGTCCTAAGAGGTATTCTCCTGCCAGACCTCATCCTCGGCGCTCTCCGGTCAGGTCTCTTCCTCCTGCTGAATCTTCTCATCATGCCAGGTCCAGGTCTCCTCCTGCCAGCCGTCGCTCTGTCTGCCTTTATAAATTAAAACTTGAAGAACTTAGATCTGTTCGGCTTATTCCGCACACGAATCCGAATCGGCGATTCGAACTTCGAAGGTATACTTTCCCTCGCGAGGCATCAATTCAAGTAAGAGGAAGATATCAGGTCCTTGTGCCCATACCAATCGGAGAACAAACTGTATTATCAACTTCCAGTGGTGACGTTTTTGCAATAGTGGAAGAACATAACACATTTCTTCGTGGAATATATAGAACAAGACATTGGTGCCAAGAACGAGTAAAAATAAACATGTACAACGGAGATGTTCAAGTGATGACCAAAGAAGAAATCGAGGAATCTCCTTCAGGAAACAAGCGCCCAATCTCAAGGAATTTTGAAAGAATAATTGTAGAAGACTTTCGTCCACAACATTAATTCAATTTTTTCTGTAATTTGAAGCTTAAATGTTAGGCTGGCCGCAAAAGTACATTCTCGAAATTACCTGACTTTTCCCTAATTCCACCATAACTAATTTTTCCTCTCACTTGAACACTGTGCAAAAGTAATGCAACATTTTTCAATTTAAAATTTAATTCATACAAAAAAAACACCTTACTCTTTTAATCATCAAAGTATCCTCCGTTATTGTCCAGCACCTTCTGCCACCGGTTCGGTAATTCATGGATTCCTTCTCGAAAGAATTCTTGGCTTTTCGATGCAAAGAAATTGTCAACCCATTTTCGCACTTCTTCAAATGTTTGAAAGCGTATACCTTGAAGCGCATTATTCATTGATCTAAAAAGATGGTAATCAGATGGTGCGAGGTCTGGAGAGTACGCCGGATGCCGCAGAACTTCCCAGCCAAGAGACATTAAAGTTTCATGGACGGGTTTCGCAATGTGTGGTCTGGCATTATCATGTAGCAATTTGACTGGACGTGGTCCGTGGCCAGTAAATGGACGTTTTTTCCAATTCTTTGCTTAGAACATTTAGTTGTTGAAAAAAACGTTCCACCGTGACTGTTTGCTTTGGTTGCAGCCGCTCATAATACAAAATTTCTTTCCACTCCCACCATACACAAAGCATTACTTTATCAGCACGGATTTTTCGTTTGGAGTAGACGTGGAAGGTTGTCCAGGATCAACATATGATTTTTTTCGCTTCGGATTGTCAAAATAAATCCACTTTTCATCTCCTGTCACGATTTTCCACAAAAATGATTTTTTATTGTGTTTAACAAGGAGAGAATGGCAAGCGGCGATTCGTTCGTTTTTGTTTGCTTCACTCAACTCGTGCGGAACCCATTTTCCTGCCTTTGCAATCTTCCCCATCGCTGTCAAATGTCTGGAAATGGTTGCTCGGTCAACCTCAAGCTTTTCTGCAAATTTTTGTTGTGATTGACATGGATTTTCGTTGAGCAATGCTTGCAAATCGTCGTCTAAACACTTTTCTGGACAACCTTCACGTCCATGGTCATCCAAACTGAAGTCACCACTTCTGAACCGTTTGCACCATCTGGTAACTCTTTAGTACGTTACTATGTCATCACCAAAAACTTTACTTAACGATTCAAAGGCATCTTTCGCCTTTTTCTTCGTTGAAATTCACAAAGAAGACAATGGCGAAAATGTTCTTTACTCAGCAACATTGTCGAACTCTGGTTTTTCTATGTCGTGTACAGTCGAATTTTGAATCAGATATTAGTTCTAGTAGCGCGAGTATGGCGCCACTATACCACGAAAGGGCGCGCGAAAATTCAAAGTTTAAGTTCAGTATTCAGCTCATCGGAAAAAAATTGCATCACTTTTGCACAGACCCAATAAATATCAGCATGCTAATCTCGTAACATTTTTCAACTTAATTTATTTCTTATCCGAATAAAATAATTTCAGAATAAAATTTACTTCCTTATTTTTGCCAAAAAGGTCCGCTTGTAATAATATACTGGAATTATCCAGAAAATAATTAAATTTAGGTTGAATTTTAAAATAAAAAATACTTAGGTTTCGACCAAAAACAGTTGCACTTAGGACCAAATAGTTGGACATTAAAGCGATGAAAGACAAATTCTCAAAAAAAGAGTATAACTTTCAACAAAGTAACAGATTTAATGCTTTCACGATAATTTATTATAGGGATAGGAGGTGTTTTAGGTTTCGAACGTGTGCAACAGCTACGAATCTTGCGTGTGTGCAAACCAGTTTCCACGTGAAATGACGAATTTTTAAAAGCGCTTTGATATTCCTTCCTTGCTACAATATTTTCTTCAGATTTGCTTCTCTCTCTCGCTTTTTAATGCTTCGAATATGATTTTTTCGAAGCATTTTTGATGGATAGCACCAAAACTCTTATAACTCGCCTTTCGGACTTTCTTTTCAATTTTTGGATTTTCTCAAAGTATTTTCAATGAATGAAACTAAAATTACTATTCCTATACACAAATCTTTTCGCTGCGCGGGCACATTCTCTTCGCTCGCTGCGCGCGCCGCTCGCAATTTTTAGCGCACCTGGAGTGCGCGTCTGTTGGATCTAACGTTTTGCGCTCGATAATATATTTATCTTGCGCTTCGCGCCGGATGATGTATCTCCCTCACGATGCACACTCGCTCTTTGTACTTCCTCTATTTTCTTCCTCATTCGGTGATTGTGAATTCTCTTTTGTTGAAGCTCCTCCGGCTTTAACGAACACATTCTCACCAAAATTTATATTATATTATACATACTTTAATATTAATTAATATTCTCGGTTACCCTAAAAAATGTATCAATCCAAAAAATTTATATTATTATAACTCATAATATGCATTTATATTGAAGCGAATCCAAGATCACGACTTGAGCGGATAAAAATTTTTTACAACCAGATAATTTACATTCAGTATCAGCATCAGCATGTCCAACGACAATCCACAGGAATAAAGCCTAATATGTCCTATTCTCATATGATAAGAAATAATATGAATCCACGCCATGAAGGAAGGGGGGTAACTTAGTGGTACTGGTCGTTGATGTTTGAGTGGGGCTTCTGCTGGCTATGTACCTTACTAGCTTACTGAGTCGATGTGGAATAAGATAAAAGAGACTACTGGAGAGGCTGAAGTCATCTGATCTCTATTCTTCAAACGATATTTGTCTGAAAATTGTAATTTACCGCTCTACGTGAATTTCAGTGGCCAACTTCGGCAGGTTGGAATGAGAGAAAATCTTGCAAAAAGGCGGCAAAGATACAAGATAGACTGGTGGCCAACCTATCGAAGAAGGATCATATTAAAATCAACGCAAGTATTATTATTCGCAAAACCTGTTCTTTTATCTCTCTGATAATCCTGCTATTTATTCGGGTTTTCATGATTCCACCTTTTCTGTATTAGTAGTAGTATTAGCCTCTGAGCCGAAACCTTGTTGTAGAAATTTTTCTACCTGCTCGCTTGGCACCAAAACCATCTTTCTTGAATGTTCCATAATTTTTAATCAAATGGGAAAGGGATTCTTACTCTCGTGAGTTAGCTGAGATGAAAATATTTGAGAGAAGACTACCGACAATCGGTGTGAGTAATAACGGTAAAAATTCATCCTTCTGAATTGTAAAGCGTTTTTTATTTTTCCAAGTACCCTTCGATGCTGGCAATTTTCTTAAAGTATGTTTATTCCTTTTTAACTTGTGTTTTTCATGTGTTTTCAAAGGTATATTTCAGAGTGCATGCAATTCTGCTGTGTTTTTTTTCACCAATGTGTTTATGTGAACTCGACGCCATTAAATACGTACAACTGATATCTGATCAACAAGAGCACCTCCTTTTATGTTTTTGACAGGCATGTACACATATGAAAACCCATCAATTGGAAAAATATTTGTTCTAAAACGACAATTATCGGGTGTAGACTGTTTTAAATTGAGAAGAAGGTAACCGTGAGGTTCAGATGTCACGTCCTGGTAAGCCTTCTGTAAAAAACGAAGATTTTCTGGATATATTTGACGAGCAAGATGTTGAAATGGAGCTCGGTCTCGAGGATTTTTAAAAACAACGATATAATTCGTATTGAGTGATATATCCCTTTGTCCATGGCCCAGATGGAATAAATTTTGCGAAATAAAGATAACACTAGGATGAGAAGATCTACAATTTTATTGTTTGAAGATTCACGCATAAGATCATCGATAATTATGAGCTTAGGACGGTCATTATCGTTAGAATAATCACCTGGTTGCGGTAATCCTTCTCTAAATTCTATGGGTTTGCCGTCCTCAGAATAACCCGACTGCCATTCTAAATAGTAAAAAAGAATACGTTCAAAATGTGTATCACACATTCCCTGTAGGTCATCCAACTTTATATGCAGGATCAGAAGATTATAAGAAGTTTACATGTCCAGATTTTGATTTTACGAACGTGGAGCGTTCAGTACTTTGTACTGTTTTACCTCCACGGAAGCTTTATCATCCTCATTTGCCGGTTCGTTGACACGAGAAACACGAATACATTAGTCAATATGAGCTGGCTGAGGGTATTAAGCTGGAGCGTCAAATTTTTTTTTTAATCCGGGGTTGCGTTCCGTCGCGAAACTGTGTTTTAATTCCTTCTTATGTAAGTTTGGACAACGTAATAATTTACCGCAAACCGAATTGTACGCACGCGAGAAAAACTATTACGTCTCCTCATTAACCCAGAAATTGTGGCCAAATATATCGTTCCTACAAATGAAAGCATGATGTACGATTCGCGCATATATGTCACTCGCGGTACCCCTGATGAGTACACTCTACCAGTAGATTCACTCTTGGGTGACATGACTGAAGAGTTAGAAAAAGATTATGGAAATAAAAGTTACATACGTTCCTTCGTTTCAGCGGGGCCAAAATTTTATGCATGCATAGCTCGTACAGCAGATGGTACCGAGTCTGCTATATGCAAAGCTAAAGGTATTACACTAAACTTTGATAATTCCCAGTTGATCAATTTCAACTCTGTTCTTGATCTTGTAATCTCTGAAAGTGAACCTATACAAATTAACTCTCGCAGTATTCGAACATGAAACGACGTAGGATAGAGGATTATGATTCTCTACTCTACGGATATAAATCCGTGCAAATATAAGTAAAATAGAATTTGTAGATATTTATTTATATTATTATATTCGGCATTCACCACCCAAAACATTGCTCTGTCTCACATTCCTAACGTTAGAGAAGGTATGAATTGATTAATTTCTTGATAAATGAAATCAATTTTAATCTTATTTTTTGCTTCACAGATCATTGCCCAAACAGTAGCAGTGGTCCAGACACTGGATACTTACCCAGCATGGATGAGCTGGATGCTGCAAGGAGCCTTCAACTGATGGGTAATAACCAGTACACAAATGATGATGATTTTTTTTTTCACGAGGGCTGGTGGAAAATGTTCAAAAACACACCGTGAAGGGTCCGCACTTCTCGGTAGTGTGGAGATCTTAGTCGCATCACTTCAATGCCTCTGACATATATAATATTCGATTATACCTTGAGTATAACTATACATTATACAAAATCATCTTTCTCATTATAATAATGCCACCAAGAGACCCGCTAAAAACCACCACCCTTTCTCCTTGGCAGAAATCCCCCCGGAACCGCTTTCGCATTACTTCAGGGAGTGCCGTTCCTTACCCTACTAGGGCTTCTTCTGCTTTTCTTCATTCTTTGTCTTCTTATCTCAGCCCGGACAAATTGGTCTTCCTCTTCTTCTCCGGCATCTTCTACTTCCTCCTGGCAGCAGCCGGCGGGTGGAGTGTTGGCAACGTACCCGAGAGTGTGGCACCTGTAGCACCGGGTTTTGGCTCTATGTGCCTTCACCCGGCAGTTCACCAAACCCACTTTCAGTCGGGCAAGGTTCTCCATTTTCGCAGCAGCGGCCGCATCCAGCTCGACGAAAGCTAGGATACAGCCTCTTCTGCTCGTCCTTGTGAGGCTTACCCTAGGTGGAGAGCCAAGCTGCTCTCCCAGGGCCGTTCTCACCGCTCCTCCACCTCATCAGCCTCCGTAGTTGCGACTAAGTCGTAGACAACGACCTGCGCCTTCGGAACGAGGTGTCGAACACACCCACCTTGTCCGAGGGCCTCTGAAATGGCATCACCGAAGTGCTGCCGCTCCTCCGCCTTGGCACCCACCTCAATGAGGACATCGCTCGTCCTCGTCTGCCGGATGGACTTGACATTCAAGCCATGGTCCTCAGGCTTGACTTTCTCCTGGATGACCCTCACGACATCCGAATATTCCATACCCGGGGCTGGCGTGATGGTCATGGCCTCCCGGGGGATTCTCCTTCTCTTCTTCTTGGGAGCTCCTTGTCCCTTATCGGGCACAAGGTCCCTTTGAGGAACCACCTCCTGCTCAGACTTCTTCTTTTCTTCTGTCCTCTCCTTCTCACTTCTCATCCTGCCGACTCCTTCCTGGGTCCTGGTCTTTTCCAAGGCTGGCTTTTCGGCTCCAGATCCGCTGGGCGGGCTGAGGGTCGATTCCCTCTCCCGCTCACGCCTGTCTACCGCTTTCTCTAGCGGTTTCTGCGGCTTCGTCTGTGTACTGACGGAAGCCATTTCCTCCTCGAATTTGGAGCTCAAGAGAGACTTCTCTTTGAGCTCCTTACCTATCCTCTCTCTAAGCACCCTATTGATACTCTCTTCATAGTATATAAATCATCGATTTAGGGCTCTCACCTTATATCCCGCTGAGTCCATGGCCCTTTGAGCCTCCTCCACTTGTTCGACCAGATCCGGATCCGTGTCCTTCCTCGAATCACATAGCTCCATCATTTTCTTAAGGCACAGCCGTACCGTCCTGTGCCTTAATTTCAGTTCATCCATCGATTCTCTGAAGTCCTTCTTCATCTCCGCAGCATCCGATTTAAGTGCACCACGTTCCACCACGTCGAGGCAGTTGCTGAAGTCCAGTTCCTCTCCAACGTTCGTCTCCTCGCTCCCTCTCAGTTTTCCGTACTTAAAAAAAGCTATAGTAAAGTATTCACCAGCGCATCGTGCGTGGAGGGGCGGGCCGAAATAACTGGGAACGGGTATAACCTCGGACCTAAGTCCTACCTCGGTACTCTGGGGCCCAGCCTTCGTTCAACCGGTCCCCGAATACGCGTACGGACCGGACTCGCCCGGAGCACTGCAGGTTCCGATGCCTGCAGCCAGCACGCACTCCCTGATCAAGGCCCGAAGGGGCTGGCTTCTGATCCCTACTGCAGCTGACACCTCGGCAGTGCAAGCACACATCAGCCCCTAGACCATGACGGCGGAAAGACCGAACATGGTATCGGAGCACTCCCAGTGGGCTGCGACCGTCACCAATCGTGTGTTTGGTCCGCGGGGCCTATTTTATTTCAGCCCTACCCTCTGTTTCCAGCGAGCTTTCCCCTATCCGCCACCCGGGGACGCGCCAAGTAGGGGTAACACCTCCCCTTCTCCGCAGACAACTGCGGAGGTCCTTGGATGATGATGATGATGATGATGATGATGATGATGATGATGATGATGATGATGATGATGATGATTTTGCCGAGTAGAGCGGACTCAACGACGTGGTCTTGTGCGGACACATCCGTATAATCGAGACGACCATCGAGCTACACCACAACCACAACAACAACAATTACCCTACATACCCTTACGTCCTGCAACTCGTCCCGCAATAATTTCAGAACCTAGAGCTCGATCTTCACGCACCGAGGAACCACCCGCTTGCTGTCTTCCACCAACGTCCGTATCAATACAAGTGCTACCTTCTCCTTCATATGATTCCCTTTCCCCACCTCATAAATTTAAATATTTATAGAAATGTATATATGTAGATATCAATATTTAAAAAAAAATGTTACAAATTTATTTGATTTTTAACTATTTTTCAATAAAGACAATTTTATACTTATTCTTTCGCTTCTTAATTCTTAAATAAAGTTATAAAAGTAAACTCATATCACTTAATTATTCTTTTCAGCATTAGGTTAGAACTGCGAAGCCATAACTGCAACTTTTGGATATTGCGTCATACAGACCTTTAAAAATGTATCCTTATACTAACATCCAATTCCTAGAAATTAATTCTTTCACAGTGGGGGTAGGCGCCAGACGTCTGAGCAAACACCGAGGAGTGGAGGTATGACGGCTGGGGAGCCATAGTTGCCCCTTAATACTTGTGTAAAATTTGACCCCCTTCGTTTTTGTCAAATTTTCACGTTTTGAGACATTCTGAACCCAAAAAACTGTCTGTCTGTATGTTTGTATGTATGTGTGTATGTATGTATGTATGTAGATTTTTATTTTGTTAGCACGATAACTTTCGAAAGGATTGAGAGATTGGATTGGGGTTCGGTATACTCTTCAAGTGTCCTGAATGAAGGTCAAGTTCGTTAGTCAGCGATTTTTGATAGAAATTCAAAAAGTAAGAGCATTTTGAAACTAGAATTAACATTTTCAGCCAAACAACGCACGATACAAAAAAAAGTTAAGACAAGAAAAGTGTTTCTTCTTGCAAGCCCTACAAGATTATCATAACAACTTTTTGAATTTTTTCGAAAAATCGGAAATTCACATTTTTATTTGCACAAAAAATAATGAAAAATCCAAAAATTCAATTTTAAGGTCAAACTATGGAAGATACGACAACTGAAGGTTGAACAAAATTTGTGCGTAAAAAAAAGAGTTATTCATATAAATATGAAAAACCGGTTTCCCAAAAAATGCCATTTTTTATTTTTTCATCATATAGATAAAAATCAATGAAATTGTGCATACATTGTGTACGTCAATTTTTTAAAAAAGGTTTCCAATACTTTCTTAATAATTAAAAATATAACAACCAAAATTCAATTCAAATCCTTCGACCACTTTAAGATTCCGTGAAATCATGAGAGATCTTTTATAACAACTTGAAATCGCTTGCAATATTTGAAACCAAATTTTATTTTTGAAATTCTACGAACTATCTTGAATTCCTCCTACAACTTTCAAAATTCTATCCACATGTTATTAAATTTCTTGTAATCTATGGAAAATCTTCAAAATCTTTCAAATCTTGAAATCTGATAGAAAATGTAATTCAAAAAAGTCTATGTGCAAATTGAGTTCACATGGAACGAGAAATCGGGAAAATAGTTTTGATTCTGATTTAGAGAAATGGAATTAAAAGAAAATCTATTATATGTTCGAATAGTGAATTACAATTTCATTTCCAGATTTTCATATTCTAAATAAAATAATTTTGAAAACTTTTTGTATAATATGTTTATAATTATTTAAAAAACGTTTGAAATCATTTATATCTTCTGAACACTTTTGAATTCTTTGGGAAAAATTAACAATTGACTGGGAGAAAACCGGGAAATTACCGGAAGTTCAAAAGCATTCATATGGTGGACAATGAGTAAATTTCCAATTTAAGCGATGGATTGCGATCAAACGTAAAATATTATATAAATTTCAACGAACTGAGTCATTATACATTTTTTCTTTGGAACTGGCTCAGATGAAATGTAAATATTTAAAGTAGATAAGCTTGACGCCGATAAGCTCTGAAATTGAGAATACAAGATATGCTATATATTCTGATAAAGAACTGGAATATTCATTAGTTAAATTGTAAATTTCAGTCTTTATTAATACATTAATTCGCTCTTCCTAAAATTAAAAAAGATGGAGATTGTTCCTACTCTTGTCTTGTATTTGGCGATTATCCTCAATTCTATTGGTGAATATGTTAATATAATATATATTTGATCTGCATTTATTTCTGGAAAATAGAAAGTGTGTGTGCTAAAGTAAAATGGAATTTTAAAAAGCCCCTATTGATAAGGAACTCGTACCATATGTGCGCGTGCACATATGAATCATCAAAAGATTATTATAAGAAAAAAAAGGCATGCTTTGAAAAAGAGAAAAAGAGGGGAAAAGGGGAGAGAGAGTGAAATCTTTGGAAGGAAATACACAAGGAAAATACTTTCCCCTCTTTTTCCTTTACTTTACAACTGTCTCTAATGAGCGATACTCTGCAATACTTTCACCCCAGTTGACTTATTCTAATGTATTTTTTTTTAAACTGATTTTTTGAAAAATACTTTTCTTCTCTTAAGGTTTACGCGCGGTTCTCTGGCACAAGTTGAGCTTCCTTAAGTTCATGTTTTTAAAGCTTTTCCACAAATCAAATCCTCTGTTCCTTGTTGCAGAGTTAAGTTCGCAATTTGATTGTTTGCCTAATGGCGAACCTATTCCTGGTATTCCTTGCGAATTCCCTGCCAGACCTCATCCTCCGCGCTCTCCCGCCAGGTCTCTTTCTCCTGCTGAATCTTCTCATCGTGCCAGGTCCAGGTCTCGTCATGCCAGTCGTCGCTCTGTCTGCCTTTATACATTAAAACTTGAAGAACTTAGATCTGTTCGGCTTATTCCGCACACGAATTCGAACCGGCGATTCGAACTTCGAAGGTATACTTTCCCTCGCGAGGCATCACTTCAAGTAAGAGGAAGATATCAGGTCCTTGTGCCCATACCAATCGGAGAACAAACTGTATTATCAACTTCCAGTGGTGACGTTTTTGCAATAGTGGAAGAAAATAACACACTTCTTCATGGAATATATAGAACAAGACATTGGTGTCAAGAACGAGTAAAAATAAACATGTACAACGGAGATGTTCAAGTGATGACCAAAGAAGAAATCGAGGAATCTCCTTCAGGAAACCATCGCCCAATCTCAAGGAATTTTGAAAGAATAATGGTAGAAGACTTTCGTCTACAACATTAAAGTGTAGCTTAAATATTAGTCTGGCCGCAAAACTTCATTCTCGAAATTTCCTGACTTTTCCCTAATTCCACCATAACCAATTTTTCCTTCCACTTGAACACTTATACTAAATATCAGCATTTTAATCTCGTAACATTTGTAACATCGATTTATTTCTAATCCGAATAAAATAATTTCAGATTGAAATTTACTTCCTTATTTTTGATGGTCCTTATTAAAGCGACGAAAGACAAATTCTCAAAAAAAAGAGTATAAGTTTCAACAAAACAACAGATTTAATGCTTTCACGATCATTTATTATAGGGAAAGATGGTGTTTTGAGTTTCAAACCTGTACAAAAGCTACGAATCTTGCGGATGGTCAAACCAGTTTCCACGTGAAATGATGAATTTTTCAGAAGCGCTTGGATATTCATCCTTTGCTACAATATTTCGTTCAGATTTTCTTCTCTTTCTCGCTTTGTTATGCTTCGAGTATGATTTTTTCGAAGCATTTTTGTTGGATATATATGAAACTAAATATATATGAAACTAAATATATATGAAACTAAA
>CAKNXH010060494.1:0-57899 GCA_932178445.1 Andricus quercusramuli
AATGCCGAACAGTGCATTTATCTAGTCCAAACTCCATGTTGATATCATTGGAAAACTGCTTTGTAACATCAATCACTTGCTGCAATTTCTCATCCGAACTAGCGTATAGCTTCAGGTCATCCATGTATAGAAGATGGGTCACTTGATGACCATCCTCATTATCATTTACTCGGAACCCATGAGACATGCTATTTAAAGTTTTGCTCAGTGGGTTCAACGCTAAACAGAACCATAATGCACTGAAGGAGTCTCCGTGGAATATACCCGTCTTAATGCGTATTGATCTAGTTATCCTCAGTTGTCCATGATCAAAATACTTGATTCTTGTACCCCATAGCATCATCGCACGACTTAGGAAGTCAATGATGCGTGGACAAATTTTGTATACTTTTAAGACTTCAAGCAAATAGTCATGTGGTACGGAAGGAAACGCTTGCTTGTAGTCAATGTATGCCATGTGCAAGTTCCTTTGGTGTTTACGAGCTTGCGTCATGGCAACAGCGTCTATGGTGACTAGATCTTTACTGCCTCGGGAGTTTTTACAACATCCTTTTTGTTCTTCTGTAAGGATGTCATTCTCGTCACAGTGAGAATAAACCTTATCTGCTATGATAGCTGTAAGACATTTATATATTAAGACAGGCTATCGGTCGAAATTCAGATGGATTATGAGCATTTGGTTTTTGAGGCAACATATACGTAGTACCCTGCAGCATAAAGCCTGGCATCAGATCTGGATGTTCGATGATCTTCTGAAAACAACGTGCCAACGCAGGATGCACACTAGTCAGGTACTTATACCAGAAATCGTGCACCATGTCCGGACCTGGAGCTTTCCAGTTACATGCTTTTTTCAAAACCGCTGAAACATCTAAAGCTGTGATGTTCGTCAGCTCCATTTCAGGGTTATTGCTTGCTCTTGCTTTCTCTAGTTGGAACCAAGCAGTGTCCAAATTGTTTCTGTTAGTTTTTCCCCTAACGCCTGACCAATAGTTAGTCATTTCTTCCAATTGAGGGACTTCGGTGTCTTGCTGGTGATTTTGCTGTACACTCAGTTCAAGATAGAACCTCCTTTCGTCTGTCTGAAAGGTTCGATTTTGTTGCCTTCTTGCACTACTTTTCTTGTACCGACGCAGTCTAGCAGTAAGAACATCAAGTCTCTGCCGCTGGGAGTCTATAATCTCATCCAATATTGCTGGTGTCAATGTCTCGATGTACCGAGGGTGGATGATTTTAATAACATGGTGTATCAGCTTTCTGGTTCGATTTCCTTTTTTATATTGAGTCAGTCGACCCAATTTGCACCTTACTTTGCTGACATCCATATCCAGCCTAATCTTCCATGGCGGATCTCGCTCCTGTCTTGGGGCTAAGACTGCATTTATAGGCCTAGTTCTGCGGCCCAACGTTCTAACGGTTGCCACAGCTGCACAGTATACAAGAGTTTGCACCTCTAACGCATTTTGTGTTGCGTTCAAATGCATAGGTAAAACCTTGCTGCTTAGGTGTTCTATTAGTGCACGCGGATCATTTGTGATGTTCATCTTGGGCAGTGAATGCCTTTGTGTTGGTTCTACATGTCTGAACTCTAGTAGAGCATGACCAAAATTCCTTTCAAGGTGCTGTAGATTTTCTGGGACTTCGGTGTTTATATCATCGTTTAGGATATCCGGATGTGGTTCTAGTCCATCCGGTACTTGGTGTTCATTATCCCTAGCACCTATGTCTTCAGCTGCAATCAAGTTTTCGTTTTCCACATCTTCCAATGGAAGTTCATCAATAGGAAGCTGCTGTTCCACTTCCATTTCGATGGCAGCTATTTCAACAGCCGAAAGCAATTTGTTTACAGATATCGAGCGTTTTTGATCTGCTAGATTCTGCTCATTTATTCTTGTGGCTAGCCCTGAGTACTTAAGTAAGAAGAGACGATGATGTTCTCTCCTTACACTTTGCCCACTTTTCTTTGCCAAAAAATAAAAGCGCATCACATCTCTGTTCATATGGTATGTCCATTTTAATCGCTTCCTTGGTTGTTGAACTTCGGCTTCTGGCACTGGTTGTATTAGGCCATCTGCCTCCGGAGGATGTGGTGGTGCTGGATCATCACCAGGTTGAGGAAGAACATCAATTGCCACTGCTTGTTCGTGTGACGCGGCTTCCTCTAACTGCTGTTCATTGCCGTTGTTCTTCCACTCCAAATCAACCTGCTGTTTAATCTCCATTGCTCGATCTTCTGAGATGAGTAGATTAGTCCTGATGTCCTTTACCTTAGCGATAAGATCTCTTAGAGCGACTTTCTCTATTTAAGGATACTTTGCGGCAAATTTTGTTTCTAAAATTTTGTCCCTTTTTGCGTAAGGTTTCAAACTTCGCACTTTCCTAATAGAGACGCATCAGTTCCTCATTCATTGTGGTATCCCACTTGATGCTCTCCCACGGTATTTCTGTTGAAGTGGTTGGCTGCAAATAGCTAATGCTAGCCAAAGCATCCTCAGCAGACGCAGTTGATGTTTCACTGCTTACCGTATGTCACAGATGTTCTTGCTGGCCAGCTGTTTGATTAGTGAGATCTCCCTGACCATCTCGCAGCTCACCATCACCACCGTCCCGCATGCTGTGGCTCCCAGCGGTGGCTCCAGGGGCGCCCCGACGATCCTCGGGTTGCGACAAGCGTTTCAAAATTTTTAAAATACTCTCCATTATCATTTATGGGTTTTGGTGTTCCTCTTAGTCACTTTCCTCTTCGCTTTCTGCCTGTCTGGCATGGGAAACCCTGTCAGTAGCAATGCTACGGCCAACATAGCCTTCAAATTCATGAGAGGAGAGCTCAAGCCCTACCGCGACGACAACGCGAGAACACCTTCGGTAGAGGTAAGTTTTATATGAGAAGATGTAGGCTCCGGAAGCTTCGATCATGATTCCTTAAAGAAACCAATCCCAAAGCTACTGGAACGTGTACGTCATCCGCTTCTGCTCCTTCTATCCTAGAAGGTAAGCAAGAGCGGGAAATTTACGCGTGGGAACATCGGGCAACACTGTTCCCTGGAGTCAGGTCTCTAGCCGCGGATGACCTTACGCGGCAGACAAGACAGTTGGAGATGAAGGTTTCACCTCTGGATACTTTTTTAGAGCTACCAATCTTTGTAGAATATTAAGAGGAACAGTGTTGACGGACCAGATGGAGTGATCCCAGAAGAACAGCCTTTTGCATCCGGTTCGCGATGAAATGAGCCTGACGCTGGCAAGCCGGAATCTTGTTGAGTTGGCTGATAAATGAAGCTTTCATACCTCCAAGACAGACGATTATGAGAATTATAAGATGGACTTTGTAGCCTTGGTACAGTCTACTCAGCTCGAACAGAAGTGCTTGATATTTCGCCCGTTTTTCTTCCTCCTTTGCCGTGATATTACCATCGGCTGGTGCCGAGAATTCAATCACGTAAGGAGGACAATATCAGGCTTCGTCGCACTGATACATTGAGTGGTGGAGAATGAGAAATTCCAGTAGATCTTACATTGATCATTTTCCACAACTGACTCGAGCTCCCCCTGGGCGTATGGCAAGACGGGCAATAGATCAACACCATAGAAATGCCTAAGATGGTAATATAAAACTTTTAGAGCTGCATTGTGTCTCTCTATGTACGCGTGGCATGCATATTTAGAGCATCCACTGAGAACATGTCCAAGTGTTTCGGGCTCTTGCTTGCACGCTCGGCAGTTGGTATCGCGTAAAGGTACATTCATTATGCGCTCTCGGTAAACTAAGGTGTCTATGACGCCGTCTTGACAGGCAAAAAGAAATCCCTCGGTCTCCGATCTCAATCCAGCAGACTTGAGAAACATGTTGCACAGACCCATTGAGAGCTCTTCTCTACGTATGATGCCGTACAACTTACCATGACGGGGTTTGTCAGCATGTTCTCTTAGCAGGAGCGTATGTTCTGCTTCCTGTATACAACTTTTGAGCACCAGAGGTGTTAGTGATGCTAGCCCTTGTGTAGTGTCGCTGGAATTAAATGGGAGGTCAAGCTCCTCTGCGGCCCTATCTGCGGCATGGTATAAAAACACGGCAGCATTGGCGACTTCATGTTGATGTACAAGTTGCATCAGGGAATCCGTGCTTATTAGAACTGAGCAGGCTGTAGCCAGAACCGTTCTTCGATGAAGACACTCCAAGCTTAACAAGCCTCTACCCCCTTTATCGCGAGGGAGATATATCCGAGGTACGGAAGATCTAGGATGAAGACTTCGATGTATTGTCATCATCTTGCGTGTGCTTCGATCAAGTTGCTTCAACTCATCGACGTTTCATTTTACTGCACCAAACGTATAGAGCAGTATAGGAACGGCCAGCATATTGGTCGCCTGGATTTTATTCTTTCCAGATAATTCGGAAGTTTTATATTTAGAGAAGTTGGAGGCTCCGGAAGCTTCGATCATGATTCCTTAAAGAAACCAATCCCAAAGCTACTGGAACGTGTACGTCATCCGCTTCTGCACCTCCTGTCCTAGAAGGTAAGCAAGAGCGGGAAATTTACGCGTGATAACATCGGGCAACACTGTTCCCTGGAGTCAGGTCTCTAGCCGCGGATGACCTTACGCGGCAGACAAGACAGTCGGAGATGAAGGTTTCACCTCTGGATACTTTTTCAGAGCTACCAATCTTTGTAGAATTTAAGAGGAACAGTGTTGACGGACCAGATGGAGTGATCCCAGGAGAACAGCCTTTTGCATCCGGTTCGCGATGAAATGAGCCTGACACTGGCAAGCCGGAATCTTGTTGAGTTGGCTAATAAATGAAGCTTTCATACCTCCAAGGCAGCCGATTATGAGAATTATAAGATGGACTTTGTAGCCTTGGTACAGCTTACTCAGCTCGAAAAGAAGTGCTTGATATTTCCCCTGTTTTTCTCCCTCCTTTGCCGTGATATTACCATCGGCTGGTGCCGAGAATTCAATCACGTAAATGATCTTGTTCTTCAGATCTTGGAGGACAATGTCAGGCTTCGTAGCACTGATACGTTGAGTGGTGGAGAATGAGAAATTCCAGTAGATCTTACACTGATCATTCTCCACGACTGACTCGAGTTCCCCCTGAGCGTATGGCAAGACGGGCAATAGAGCAACACCATAGAAATGCCTAAGATGGTAATATATCACTTTTAGAGCTGCATTGTGTCTCTCTATGTACGCGCAGCGTGCATATTTAGAGCATCCACTGAGAACATGTCCAAGTGTTTCGGGCTCTAGCTTGCACGCTCGGCAGTTGGTATCGCGTACAGGTATATTCATTATGCGCTCGCGGTAAACTAAGGTGTCTATGACGCCGTCTTGACAGGCAAAAAGAAATCCCTCGGTCTCCGATCTCAATCCAGCAGACTTGAGAAACATGTTGGTCAGACCCATCGAGAGCTCTTCTCTACGTAGGATGCCGTAGAACTTACCATGGAGGGGTTTCTAGTAGAGTAGATGGTTATCATTATTATTATTATTATTATTATACCATTAAGCGATTTCCCTTCCGGGGTAGGCGTGACTTGCTCGGTTGGAAAATATTGAATAGGTATATAGGTACAAAGTAGGTCGGTATATGGGTATAAGGTAGATGAGTATATAGGTGTTAGGTATAGATTTTTTAGATTGATCTGGAATTCTCGTGCTATTTATTTAAATGACACGTTCATTCCGCAACACTGCTCCGACCCAGGTTGCTGATTAATCTCTCTAGCGATCACCCCAAGTGAGGAGCCTCACAAAATTGTTATGTATGGTTCCCCACTTGAGCCCATTAGTATCCAAGGTCTTTGTTTCAGGCATCATTCACTCTATTGTCACTCTGTTTACAAACTATTTGTCGCCAGACTTTTCTGTCCTGGCATGCTACTCTAGCTTCCTTCACGTCCATGCATTTTTTCATGCAAGCTCTTGGGTTTCTATGGCTTCTTATTTCTCTTCGAATCAATGTCTCATTCACAGATTCCAAACATTCCTTCGGCGGTCTACCTCTGGGCATTCTGCCATCTACTTTACCTTTATACACTTGCTTGGTCAGTCGTTCATCTTTCATTCATTCAAGATGTCCGAACCACCTTAGCTGATTTCTTTCCCATATGTCAACTAGTATCTCTCTTGTACCACATTCTCTGTGGATTGTCTCGTTTCGGACTTTGTCCATCAGTGTTTTCCCGCATATCATGCGCAGAGGTTTCATACCGATCGCGTTAATTTTACTCCTGTCCTTTTCTTGACAGGTCCATGTCTCGCTACCATATAGTACAGTCGGTACGAATATAGAATTATGTATGTCCATTTCAGCTTTTTTTGATATGTTTTTATTTGTGAGGATGGACTATGCTCTACCGATAACCGGCTTACCCTTATTTATGCCCCTATCTAACTCCCCATCTATTTTTCCGTCGTTAATGAATAAACTACCTAGATCTATGTACTTAATTTTGAGGCCCATGTCCTCCATGCTTGTATTAAGTTTGTTCAACATTCTTTGCAAGTCCTCGACTATTCTGCCATAACAATCTTGTCATCTGCGAAAGCTAACCCACGTACCTTGACTGTTTCGAGGTCTACAATGCCACGAGGACATAACGCATCCTTGTTTCACGACTTGCATAATATCGAACCAGTCACTCAGTTTCCGATTTACCCTTACACTCGCTTTACTACCTGTATATATGGTTTTTATTACTTGTAGGAGCCCTCCATTTACACCGTGCTCTTTAAGGACTTCCCAAAGTTTACTTCTATTTACCTTGTCAAATGCTTTTTCTAGGCCAATAAATGCACAGAAAACTTTCTTTCCTACTCTCAAGCTTTTTTCTGTGATCTATCTTAGGCTAAATATCTGATCTGTACATTATCTTCCTGGCATAAATCCACTTTGGACTTCCCATATCTTCTCTTCTGTGATTTCCATTACCCTACGAATAACTATTTTTGAGTATATTTTACTTACGGTACTTAGTAGGCTGATACCTCTGTAATTACTCCAGTTGCTTTTATCTCCCTTTCTTTTGTATATTGGTACGATAATCGGTTTTCTTCAATCGTCTGGGACTTCTCCCGTCTCGATACATTTTCTTTTTTTTTGTATACCATTAAGCCATTTCCCTTCCGGCGAGCCTCTAGGGGTAGGCGTGACACTACCCGATCCGGGTAGCGTTTCTAGGTGGATAGTTTCTTGTAGTAAATAACTACAAGTATGGGCTCACCACAACCACGACCGCCAACAGCAACGCAGTAGTATCAGACGGTCACCCATCCAAGTACTAACCGCGCTCAGCACTGCTTAACTTCAGTGATCTAACGGGAACTGGTGTTTCCAGCGTGGTATGGCCGTTGCCATAAATTTATTAATTCGCACAACCTGTGAGGTATGTACTCGCCACCGTATTTAAGCATTTCAGCGCAAATACTGTCAGAAAGAAGCGCACAGAAAAACGCTGAACATCACAGGCCTTAGCGACGAGGAGAGAAATAGGCTCAAAAATGATTACAGACACAAAGAGAGGAAAGTATATATGTATGTATGTATATTTATTGCCTCTGAAAATACAAGATTATGTGGCAAGGGAAGGCCACTATTACAAAAGTCGATAAAATTAAGATAAATAACAAAATGAAAGAAAAGTTATAATATCGTATATACAATAGGTTGTTACGCCATACTGGTCGAGTTCGGGCAGTGTTTTATTCGAATAGCGAGGAAGCTCTGATTTTTAAACATGTACTTCTAAAGTTGTATATCGAGCGAAGCATTCCAGGGTTTATATTTGACAATAATAGGTGAAGATTGTTCTCGTCTATCATACCAATGTTGTGCAAGTAATGATTTCTAACGGGTGAGTAGAATGGACATTTGGCGAGGATGTGTAAAAGATCTTCATTTTATCTTAGATTACATAACTGGCAAATCTGTTGTGGATCGATTACAGTTGTTCCAGCTTTAGAGGTCAACTTAATGATGAACCTTGAGGAGGTTCTAATTTGAGCGAAAATGCGCTTAAATAGGAAAGGAGCTTTGAATAGCGTGTTGAATCGCTCGTCAAAATTTTGTTTGTTTACGGGCTGAGTTCGTGCAGTGTGACCTACAAAGTGATTTCAAAAAGAGGAAAGTTAAACGACTAGTCAAAGAGAGTAAAGAGAAAATCAGAACAGAAGGAGAGAACAAAATACAAAACTACTTTGAAGGAATTATGAAACTACTATATAAACAGTTGAAGGAAAGTAAAGGTACAGAGTTTGTCAGCATGAGAAACAGCAAAGGTGAAATGCTATATGATATAGACGGGATATTAGACGCTTTAAAAGACTCTTTTAAAGAACTATTAGGAGGTGAAGATATAGGACAACAAAACTGCGACATAGAACATAATACATTAGAAAACCCAATTGAAAAAGTCTCGTGTCACTGAGGTCAGAGATATAAATAAGAACATGAAATATATATATATATATATATATATATATATATACACAGGGTGTCCCAGACTCAAGTGTCCGGACTTATATGGCCGCATAAAAATAAAAATTATAAATCTAAAATTCCTTTTCCAAAAATCAGTTGAAGTTTTAGTTTTTGAGTTATAAAATATTTAAGCTGGACCAATCAGGAGCGTCGTATAAGCAGCCGTGTGTGCGTGAACGAGATTCCAACGTAGTGTTCTCCCGTCGCTAACCCCACCTCTGCGCTCACTTCGATAACACTGCGTTTAAATCTGGTTCACGGACACACGGCTGTTTATACGGCGCTCCTGATTGGTCCAGCTTAAATGTTTTATAACTAAAAAACTAAAACTTCAACTGATTTTTGGAAGAGGAATTTTCTATTTATTTTTTTTCATTTCTATATGGCTATATAAGTCCGAACACTTGAGTCTGGGACCCTCTGTATATATAACTGTTACTTCGGTTTTGGTTTTGGTTACTTGGGAACCGAACCTAAGGGTCTATGACAAAGCCACCGAACGCGTCCTCGGGTTGCGGATAGAGGGTTCCTGTACCAAGGGTTTCTACTGAATATGGTTACAATAATTAATAAGCAGTCGCGGACAACTGTCCAGGGATGGTCCCGAAGGAATAACCCCTAAGCGAAGGCGTAAGAACCGTGCCGAAAGCTGAATGGCAACTTGGTGAGGTGTCTCAAACGGTGATTCTGGGATACCGGGCGACCTCTCACAGTATACAGCCTGATCCTTGCATGCGGGGCTCTACAAGGATGGACGAACCCTTTTCTCTAGCTGCTCATGGGAACAACAATGACAACACCAAACATAGTTGTAGTAAGTGTGCTTCAAAAGAATCGAACGACAATGGGTCGGACAACTATGCCGACTACCCTAGAGTTGGTGGAGCCAATCAAGATGGAGTCAGGCGATTGAACGGCGGATTCTGGTTACTTTTAAGTGGACGGATCGACTCAATGGCGGCCTGCTGGAGTACTATGATACCAGTATGGTCCCTAAACGAGAAGGTTACATGGCACGACAGCATGCTCCGTGGTGCGAGAAACACCTAGAGCTCTCGCACTTTTCTCATCAACGTCTGTGAAACCATGCCGAACAACTCCAAAAAAGGGGTTATGTGAGCGGAGCGTCTACTCTACCGCAGCCAAAACAAGCCGGGTATATTCAAAGAGAGGCGAAACTGAGACCAACCGCGAACGGGCATCCAATGGAGGAAGAACGATGCTTCAGGACCCGGAGAAACATCAACATTTAGGTTTCTCCCAAGCCCAAAGATCTGACTGAACTGGATGATGAGCTTCGTGGAGATTTTTCCTGAGAATTCGACCTCTGCACTATCAATTGTGGTGTATACAATGCAGCGAGAACTTTGGCAGATGCAAGCCTTAAAAAAAACCAACGGTTGATCATAAGACCAAATGACGAATGCATCAGCTCAGCACAAAGATAGCCTGGGCAAGACCGAACGCGTCCCGCATTCAGTGTGTGATTGACTACATAACATCTGGCAGGACTTTCACTGCCAAGGTTTCGACAGTTCGCGCGCGAACTGCGGATCCGTCCTCACATAATCAACAAGTCAAAGCTACTGACCATCAAGCAGCATATTGTTGACAGAATACGAGTACTATCTAACGCTAAGAGAAGTCTAGAGCGGAGGGAGAGGTGGGCCAGAGAAAATCAACAGTTTTTGTCTGACCCATCTTGACTCTTCCAAGACCCTCCAGTTACTATCGTCCACCCGCCCACACCAGAAGAGGTCCAGACATTTTGAACAGAAGTCTAAGAAGTTCAACATCCACCTATCACTACCGAGGAGGTTCAAAACATATTAAGAAGCATGAAGAAGTATTCCGCTCCGGGACCAGATGGTATCAAGATCTTCTGGTAGAAGAAGTTTCCTTCAATCCACCAGCATCTGGCCCTAATTTTCACCTCATATCTTAAGTCGGTAGAGCCTATTTCGGAGTGGTTGGTGGAAGGGCGCACAGTGTTCCTACCGAAGACGGGCAACTTAGCTGACCCTAAGAATTATAGGCCAATAACTTGTCGGAACACACTGTATAAGATCTTCACAGCTATCCTGAATGATAGGATTGCTCGGACAATTGGAACCGTGTGGCGAGAGATGTATGAGATGTAGCAGGATGTCGCGAGAACCTGCTCATCGATAGATGTGTCTGAAAAGACGCAGCATCCTATCCGCGATTTCTATCGATGGCCTGGGTTGATTACACATCGTGAGGTGCATAGAGAGATTAATGCCGCTTTGGGAAAGCAGATTTAATATCTCATCTGGAAAACATCGCGTGATCACTAACAGCTTCACCTTTCAGAAAGGTGTCAAATAGCACACTCAAGAGATTGGAATGGAGTTCGTGTTAGAGAAATGCGCCAAGGTTAATTTGAAGAAAGGAAAACTTAACGGCATCCCCTAAGATCCTGAGCTCGTTGACAGAAGCGCTATACGACACCTTTGCGCTGGAGAGGCCTATTCATACCTGGGCATGCCACACAGCCGCATTCAGGACGTGATTTCTCTAAAGGATACTATCCGATACAGATACAAATGTCTCATCCGACGGATATGGTCTTCCGAACTGTCGGCGAGGAAAAAAGTATCTGCAACGAACATGCTTGCCGTCTCAGTAGTCCCGAAAGGTTATGCACATGAAGAAAAGCATGCACCTCAAGTCTTCTGTTCCACGACTTTACATCTCAGGCCGTCAAGGTGGTCGCGGAATACCGAATCTTGAATGTCTTCACAACAGGATTATTCTGGGTACAGCACATATAGTCGCAAATGGACAAGACCCTCTTCTTAAAATGGTCAGGAAACACGTAGAAGTGAGCAGAGAGACGTGTCTGTACAAAGCAGCGCAGGAGGCTGCTGAAACACTCGACCTTGACTTCAATATCAGGGGTGAGCAAAATGCATCAAATCTTATATATCTTGAATACTCACTCCTGAAGGCGCGGATTAAGAAAGCACAGGAGAAATACTTTCCCGATGCACGGCATCTTCCACAGAAATTTGGAAGTTCAGTCAATGTCGTATGAGTTAACGTTTGCTTTCCTTAGATCGGAACGACCAACATCCAAAGGCACAATCCGGCATTGAGAGTGCTTCATTATTGTCGCAAATGAGAAGTGCGGCATATACTGGAACTTCATATTCTCGACAATTGTTTCTGATGCGCGAAATATTCTGTTAAGCTAATCGTCTTGATCATCGGCGCTCTTGGAGGTGCCAACGTTTCATATTGAATTCGTCGCAGACTGTAACCACCTATCTCACGGTCATGAAACGTGGTTACAGCTGAAATTTTACCGCGATTTCGCTAACTATATATATATTAGGGCACCTTCTGGAAGATAATCGCAATTTCAGTACAAGGAGGAACATCAACATGCAAGTTCCTCTTAAGCCCCAAGATCTGGCTGAAATGGATGCCTCCCTTCATGGAGATATCTCGCAAGAGTCCGACCTCTGGACCAGCAATTGCTCAGTTTATGGTGCTGCGAGAGCTTTGGCTGATTTAAATCGAACGCTGAAACCGACAATGGATCAGAAGACCAGACGACGCTTGCATCAACTGAACAAGAAAATTGGATGGGCAAGACAGAATGCGTCCCGTGTTCAATGTGTGATTGACTACATAACATCTGGTAGACCGTTCACGAAAAGGGTTCGAAAGTTCGCCCAAGAACTAAGGACCTTGAATCACACACTAAACAAGTCAAAGCTGCTGACAATCAAGCAGCATATTGTTGACAAAATAAGGCTGTTATCTGACGCAAGGAGGAGGATACAGAAGAGGGAGGGATGGATCAGGGAGAATCAACAGTTTCTCGCTGACCCATCGCGCCTCTTCAGTGATCCCCCTGTTTTTGTAAAAAATCCACCCAAGCCCAAGGAGGTAGAGACTTTTTGGAGAGAGGTGTACAAGATCCCGAAAACACTAGAGTTGAAAGAAGATACTGACAATATCATCCGCTTCAAGGAGTTTTGCGACAGCCTCAAAAAATCTGAGGAGGAGTGCCCATCAGTCACTGCCGAAGAGGTGAAAAAAGCACTTAGAGGCACGAAGAACTTTTCCGGTGCTGGACCAGATTGTATCAAGAACTTTTGGTGGAAGAAGTTTACTTCTATACACCAACATTAGGCCCACATATTCGCCTCATATTTAAAATCGGAGACGCCCATTCAGCAGTGGCTTGTGTTAGGACGCACTATACTCCTACCGAAAAAAGCCAACTTGTCCAGACCAGAGAATTACAGGCCAATAACTTGTTTAAACACACTGTATAAGATCTTTACAGCTGTCCTAAACAACAGGATCGTTCGACAAATTGAGCCTATATGGCGAGAGATATACGAACAACGAGGCTCGAAAAAAGGTGTAGCAGGCAGTCGAGAGAACCTGCTAATTGACAGGTGTGTCTGTAAAGACGCTGCCGCCCATCAGCGCGTCCTGTCAATGGCCTGGATTGACTACCGGAAAGCTTTTGATTCAACCTCTCATAAACTTATCATCTGTCTGTTGGAAAGCTTGAAGGTACATCCACACATAGTGAGATGCATAGAGAGATTGATGCCTCTTTGGAAAACTATATTTACCATCTCATCTAGGAATCATCGGCTGACGACGAACAAGGACACCTTCCAGAGGGGCGTCTTTCAAGGGGATAGTATGAGCCCTTTGCTTTTTTGCATCACACTTCTGCCTCTATCTCTCGCACTACGAAATTCTCCTGGATACCTCTGCGGCGACACTTATCAGGGTGAGCATAAGGTCACTCATGTATTTTATATGGATGACCTGAAGATCTATGCCGCTGGTAAAAGCAAACTTCAAACTGCTACAAATATCGTCAAGAACTACACAGGAGAGATTGGGATGGACTTTGGTTTGGACAAGTGTGCCAAAATTCATTTGAAGAAAGGAAAGATTACTGGCGTTCCCAAGGACCCTGAGCTTGTGGATATAAGTGTTATTAGACATCTTAACACTGGAGAGACCTATACATACCTGAGCGTGCCTCAAAGCCGCATTCAGGACGTAACATCAGTGAAGGAGTCTCTCCGAAGCAGATACAAGCATCTTCTTCGACAAATTTGGTCTTCCAATCTGTCGGCGTTGAACAAGCTATCTGCGACTAACATGCTTGTCGTCCCGGTTCTACTCTACTCGTTTGGGGTGGTTCAATGGACGAAGAACGAGCTTCAGGCCCTTGATGTCACCACGCGTAAGATCATGCATATGCATTAAAGCTTGCATATCAATTCGTCAGTTCCGCGATTATACATTTCACGCCGTCAAGGCGGACGCGGACTTCGGAATCTCCAATGTCTTCATAACCGAATTGTTTTAAGTACAGCATACATCGTTGCGAATGGCAGAGATCCTCTCCTAAAGATGGTCAGAAACCACGAGATGATTGGCGAAGGAGCGTTCCTTTACAAAGCCGCGGAGCAAGCTGCCGAGACTCTTGGCCTGAATTTCAACATCAGAAGTGAGGAAAGTGCATTACTCCATCTAGATGCTTCACGTTTCAAAGCCGAAGTAAAGAAAGCAGAGGTTAGAAAATGTCACCAAGAGCTACTCGAAAAGCATATGCACGGAAACTTTCACAGAAACGTAGAAAAACAGTCCTTGTCAAAGGAGCAAACTTTTGCTTTCCTCAAATCATCAGGGCTCAATTCAGGTACAGAGGGCTTTGTTTTCGCATGCCAGGACGGTGTAATCTCCACCTTAGCATACCGCGCCCACATTTTATGTCAAGAAGTTCCCAGTGATAGGTGCAGAGCGTGTCATGCACACGCTGAGTACCTAGAACACATACTATCGGGGTGTCCGACCCACGCAGGAACAACGTATATCTATAGACGTAATGCGGCCCTAAGAGTACTTTATTACCACCTTTGTCGCTCTTACGGTGTTGGTCGCGACCCTGCCCTACCGAACGCTCCAAGAGTCAATTGTCCGAAACGAGAAGTGCCAGATTTTCTGGAACTACGATTTTCGGGCAGCAGTCTCCGTTGCGCACTCGAGGCCTAACATTGTTCTCCAAGACTTCGAGAAACGAACTATATTCGTGATCGAATTCTCGGCTCCGTCCGAATACAACATCACTGCAAAGGAGAAAGAAAAAGAGGAGTGTTGTCAAGACCTTAAAAGAGAGCTGCAACGACTGTACCCAAAATATTCGGTACGAGTAATTGTCCTTGTGATAGGTGTTCTCGGAGGTGCTAAATTATCACTGGTTCGTAACCTTAAAGCCATACCCGCATGTCAAAAATATGCCAAGGCATTTGCGAGATGGATGCCCTGTGACCACTCATCTCACGGATGTGAGACGTGGCCATAGGTGTATTTTACCGCGGTTCTACTGGGGGCTATTGACATTTTCTTTTTAGATGGCAGTTGCTCTTGGTGGCACCCTGCGGTGGTTGCTAAACTTTTTTTTTTAATTATATATATATATATATATATATATATATAATTCATATCACCCTGAGTGACTTTTAATTATTATTTGCTAAACGTAAAGACCAGATATTAATGTTTTCTATGAAAAACACAATCCACGAGTGATAGAACGAATATTAAATATATATATTTTTTCAATTTTGACAAAAATCAGGTGTCATATTCTCACAAAAAATAATTTGTGGGGGTGCCCTATTATTAAAAAATAAATAAAACTTGAAAAATTACCCTTCAAAGAGCTTTTGAAACTAAACATTTCTTCACTTTTTTTCAAGCACTCCTAATTTTCAATAGTTCTATTAGGTGCGCAAAGAATTTTTCGCTGTTTGTCAATAGACGGATCCAGCAGTAAGTGTGGGTCGATTTTATGCCAAATAATCATCATTTGCGGGAAGTGTTGATTTTCTTCTTTCATTCGAAGAAAACGGCGGCTGAAGCGCATCAAGAGCTTCAAAAAGTTTAAGGAGATGCTGCTCTAAGTGAAAGGGACGTTGAGCGTCGCTTTTTCGCCTGTGAACAACTGCTTCAGCGGCAAAAAAGGAAGGGTTTTCTTCATCGCATCATGACGGGTGATGGAAAATGGATTCATTACAGCAACCCAAAGAGAAGAAAGTCATGGGGACTGCCCGGTTATGCTTGTACGTCGTCGGCTTGGCCGAATATTCACGCTGCATGGGTTATGCTGTGTATTTGTTGGGACCAGGTCGGTGTTATTTATTATGAGCTGTTGAAACCGAACGAAACTATCACTGGGGAACGGTATCGACTTCAATTGATGCGATTGAGGCGAGCACTGCGCGAAAAGCGGCCACAATATGAGCAGAGGCACGAAAAAGTGATTCTACAGCTTGACAACGCTCGGCCCTACGTTGCCAAACCCGTTAAAACCTACCTGGAAACGATCGAATGGGAAGTTCTATCCCACCCGCTGTATTCCCCAGATATTGCTCATATGAAGACATCCAAAAATGGCTTAAATCGTGGATAGCCTCAAAAGAGGAACACTTTTACCATAACGGTATTTGAGCTCTACCAGAAAGATTGGGAAAAGTTGTAGCTAACGATGGGCAATACCTTGAATGATTCATTTGTAACTATTTTTTCACACTAAAGTTGCTTTATCATAAAAAAAACAGCGAGAACTTATTTGCGCACCTAATACTTTCAAATTTATCTGAAGATATGCGGTTTAAGTCGTTCTAGAATAATGATTCAAGTATTAAAAAACGTTCATTTCTAATCCTGCAACATTAAACACCATTACAACTGTAAGAAAAAATCGACAAGATCCAGGTCTCGAAATTATAATTACAGCATATTTTCTGTACTTCTAGGGAGGACTGAAATATCCCGCAAATAAAATTCCTGACTCTGTAAAACTCCGGGATAATAAAATTCCAAAAATAATAAAATTCCCGAACAGTTTATAATATTACCGAATTTGAAAATTCCCTACATACAATTGCCAAATTATAAAATATCCGAATTAGAATTTCCATAATTATAAAATTCCAGAATTTGCATAATTAAAAAACTGTTTCTTGATGAGTATTATTTATTAAAACTGCGATAATAAAATATTTTTATCAAATAAAGTTGTGTGTAATATTTAAAGTATTTAAAAATTATATTACTAAATTGTTGTATTGCTCTCACAATTCAGTTTATTTATTCCATCATATCAGTGCTCCTGTCATTATTAATTTTTCATTAATTTTTCCAAATACGTATTTTCTGTGTGCCTAGACATGGCTCCATTTATTATTATATTCGGAAGTGCGGTGTTTATGAAGCAATGCTTGTCAAACTTTTCTAACCTTAAAAAATCTTTCAACTGCTTCACCGTCATATTTTACGAAGAATGAAAAAACCAGCGCTCGACTTCGTAGTAGGGCGCGGGCAGCACCCCGATATGGCAGAAAATGTGATGTCCTATATATATATATATATATATATATATATAGTTCCCCACTCTGACACCATGTGAGCAGAAAACGTCGGCACTAGGAAATCATCACTTTTGGAAAGTATTGCAAGGAATGTACTAAGTACTGTCATCCAAATACCAAGTGCAGTGATCACCATGGCCGTAGCTAAGAAGGGGGAGGGGGCCAAGTGGGGCAATGCCCTACCTTAAAATACCAATGCCCTACCTTAAAAAATACAATTGACCAGATCAGATCAAGTAAAATTTTTACTTCCGCCCTACCTGTAACCACTCTCCCTAGGGATCGCGTGACCTTGTAGCTGGTGGGAGAGCTTACGTGGCTCATTGACCACAGATCTGGAATTGGTGAACCTGAGGGGCTATATCGCGAGGTGTGGCTACTCTGGGGAACTCACGGACTCTGGTCGGTGAGACTCAAACTAAGGAGCGGTCCTTCCAGGGGGTAATAGCAAAGCCCACTGGAATATCGAGAGCGCGAGTTCTCATGCTCCCAAGCTAAGATGTCATCGCCGTGTCGACAGCTGAATGGTACCAGGGTTAACAAATCCTTTGACATCCTGGCCTGCCCTCCTCAGTAGAGGGGGACAGGCGGGGGTCTCGGAGGAGGTGCTTTAACGGGGACTTTGGGATACCAGGTCGAATCCCTTAGTATGTAGACCCGCCCTCCGCAAGCGGGGCTCTGCGGGGGGTGTTTCTTATTTCCCTAGCTTCTCGTGGGACAAAAAAATGTTACACAACAAAAATAAATTGCAAAACACAAACAATGAGGGATCCGCTACGGGTCCCTCTCCCAAACCACCGCCGAAAGTGGGTGGCTCCGTAAGGGACAACCCACCAGAGGCGGTGCGAAACAGTGATGATGGTGGAGACAGAAATGTCGAAGCCGTAGGAGTGCAACTAACGGAACTCTCCGTAAAGAAGAGGAACCGTAGTGGTGCACAAAAGAAGAGAGACCGTAATGCACGGCTCGCAAACAGCAGCCAAGGCTCCTCACAGGGGGCAGTGGCTGCGGGAAATTTACCCGGAGCAACTCCTCAGGCTTATTCTATAGGCAAGAGGAAGAAGGGCTCCGGAGAAACTCCCCCAAACAGGGAGTTGAAACGGCAGAAGGCCCTGGTAACACAGGGTCTTACATTCGCACAGATGGCCGACAACGCCCTGGTGAGGGTTGTCGTTGCGTCGGGTTATCCTGATGATTGTCTGACTCTTGAGGACTTGGACAGTTTGAGGGATGAAATCTCAAAAGGGATTGACGCGTTACCTCGCGAGGGACGCGCCCCCAGATTCAACGACATCTTCCTTAGGTCGGGAGCCATCGTTGTAGAAGCCGCTGACATCTGGTCGCGAGACTGGATTGTCGAGAAAACCCCAACGTTCAGGCTAAAAGAAGGTCTGAACTTGGAAGTCAAGGGGACGGAGTGTCTGCAAACGTACCGCAGAGCGACCGTACTGATTCCCGGTAACCCCGAGAGTCCGGCGACCGTTCTGGGGCGCCTGACTTTTCAGAACCCGTCCCTACGAACTGATTCGTGGAAGGTATATTCCGACGGGCAGGGATCCAGGCCGAAGGGGAGAGGCTGGATTCTGGTTGTTGGACTTCCTGAATCCTCGATCAGAGCCCTGGCGGGTCTAGATTATCGTCCCTATCTAGGGGCGAGTAGGGTTACCTTCCGGGTGACCCAACTGGGATCCGCAGGGGTCCCAGAAGCGTCCGGAGATGCCCCGAAATAGCCTCTTAATGGCTGAGACGGGAATCTCCATTACGCAGATTAATTTGCACCACAGCAAAGGCGCCTCGGCGGTTCTAGCCAGACGCATGTCTGTGGTGCAGACAGGGCTCGCCCTAATCCAAGAACCCTGGTTATACAGGGAAAGGATTTGTGGCTTGTCAGGATGTGGCTCCATATACAAGGGGCCACACGAAAAAACGCCAAGGGCATGCATAGCCGTCAAGGGTATGGATGCGATGTTGGTGCCTAAATTCTGCTCCAGAGATCTCACCGTTATTAAGGTGAGACTCAGGGGCAGTAGCGGAGAAAGGCTAGAGGTATTTATTGCCTCGGCTTATTTCCCTGGTGATGCCGGGGGACCTCCGCCTCCCAGAGAGGTGGAGGCTCTAATTCGGTATTGTCAGGAGAATAAGATTCCTCTTCTGTTGGGCTGTGATGCTAACTCTCACCACACGGTGTGGCGAAGCACAAACATCAATGACAGAGGGAGAGATTTAATTGAATATATAGCAGGCACAGAGCTGGAGATTCTGAATCGGGGTGATACTCCCACATTCCAGACCAAAAACAGGAGTGAGGTTCTCGATTTGACTCTAAGTTCAGGTGCACTGAGGAGCAGGGTAGTTGATTGGAGAGTCTCCGATGAGGAGTCTCTTTCGGATCACAAACACATAGTGTTCCGATTAACCCTAGGAAAACCGGTGGTTTCTAATATCAGAAACCCCAGAAATACACTTTAGGACTCATATAAAGAGGAACTCGAAGGGAGGCTTGCGGAATTCCCCACAAGCTATGGTACCATTGATGAGTTGGAGCACGCCGCGGATTTTCTGCGAAGGGCTCCGACAACATCATATGAGAACAATTGCCCCACAAGCACTATCAAGTCTAGGAAGGGAGCAGAATGGTGGAACGCCCACCTGGAGAGACTCCGTAGAAAGGCAAGAATGTTGTGCAATAGGGCGAATAGATCTAAATTGCCTTCGGACTGGGACATCTATAAGAGGGCCCAGTGCGAATACAATAAAAATATAAGGAAATATAAGCAGGAAGATTGGAGGGGCTTCTGCGAGGAATCGAAAAGCATTCCGGAAACAGCGAAGCTCCACAAGATCCTAGCGAAAAATCCGGAAGCTCGCCTCGGGCTCATAAGGCTCGATAATGGTGAGTTTGCCGAGGATGAAGAAACAACGCTGAATCACCTGATGGAAGTTCACTTCCCGGGTTTTCAGCGAATCGGAACCGACCTAGAGGAGGAAGACCGGGGCCAGGGGGTGGAGAGGGCCGACTGGAGTTTCGCCGCTAAGGTCGCTGATTACAAAAAAGTGGAATGGGCCGTAGGGTCCTTTTGCCCCTTTAAATCACCAGGGGCGGATGGCATTTATCCAGCGATTTTACAAAAAGGCATGGATTTGGTCGTCCCTCCTCTGACGAAATTATTTAGGGCAAGTATAGCCCTTAAACACGTGCCACCGGCATGGAAGGATGGCAGAGTGGCCTTCATACCCAAACCTGGGAGGGAGGGTTACACTGCTGCCAAAGATTTCCGACCAATCAGCCTAACGTCCTTCATTCTGAAGACGCTAGAGAGGCTGGTCGAGAGATACATTAGGGATGAGGTGCTTTTGGCCTCCCCGTTGCATAGAGGGCAGCATGCTTTCCAGGCAGGCTGCTCGGTAGAAACTGCGCTTCATGCTGTTGTAGCAAAATTTGAGCGGCAGTTGGAACAAAAGGGTTACGCTGTGGGCGCTTTCTTGGATATAGAGGGTGTCTTCAGCAATACTCCTCCAGAAGTCATCTGTCGAGAGGCTCGGAGATGTGGCGTGCCAGTTCAGCTAGTATGCTGGATAGGAAGTATGCTACGCCGAAGAAGACTCGAAACCAGACGGGGTGAAGGCCTAGTAAGGGGGATAGCTCCGCGGGGGTGCCCACAGGGGGGTGTCTTGTCGCCCCTCCTGTGGTGCATTGTAGTGGACAGCCTCCTTCGAAGGCTAAATGAAGAAGGGTACTATACCCAAGGATATGCGGACGACTTTGTAATCCTAGTTAGGGGGGCTCATCTGGAAACACTGATGGGTCTTATAAGGTCGGCGCTGCGCATCGTAGAGCTCTGGTGCGATAGCACAGGGCTCTCGGTCAATCCGGAAAAGACCAACCTGGTCATTTTCACGAGGAATTATAAAGTTCCGAAAGCTGACGCTCCTGTATTTTGTGGTGGGAAGCTGACGTTTTCAGACTCGGTTAAATATCTAGGAGTAATCCTGGATAGCAAGCTGAGCTGGGCGAAGCACCTGGAAACCCAATGCAGGAAATTTGTCATGACTTTTTGGATGTGCAGGAGAGCCTTTGGGTTGACGTGGGGGTTAGGGCCTAAAATGCTTGCATGGCTCTACTCTGCTGTCTTAAAACCCAGGCTCCTACATGCGGCCGTGGTCTGGTGGCCACGAGCGGAATATAAAACAATGCAGGACAGGCTGCGAAGATTACAAACGCTAGCATTTAGGGGTTTGACTGGAGCAATGAGGACTGCGCCTACAGCGGCGATAGGATTCATGCTCTGTGAAGAACCCCTACATGTTGCGATAACCGCCAGAGCGGCTCATGCGATGGGCCGCCTGACAAGAGCAAATAGATGGACTCCGGGGACTAAAGACACTAGACTCCCGAGTGATATCAGTACACTGCCGATTCTACAGATGAGGCAAGATAAAATAACAAAACGCTTCAACTTTGCCAGAGCTTTCCGCGTCTGTATCCCAAGTAGGGATCTGTGGAAAGAAAACGGTAACCCGCTCCTCCAGGGGGAAATCTGGTATACGGATGGCTCCAGGGGAGAGGGAGGGTCAGGAGCGGGAATTTATGACAGTAAGAGAGGGAAAGGGATAGGGATCACACTTGGGCGACATGCCACTGTCTTTCAAGCGGAGGTCCTGGCCGTCCTTCGCTGTGCTGAAGTACTAATAGAGGAATACGCTGCTGGCAGACAGATCACGATCTGTTCGGACAGCCAAGCGACACTAACTGCAATCAGGAAACCAGACATAACATCAGAACTGGTTTGGGAATGCAAAAAGGCATTAAACCAACTTGCAGAAAGAAACAGAGTTGCTCTTATATGGGTCCCTGGCCACACAGGGATCAAGGGCAACGAAAAGGCGGACCAGTTGGCAAAGTGCGGCGCAGCGGGCGAATTCGTAGGACCGGAACCGGTACTGGGAATAGCGTCATGCAGTGTCGGGATGGCTATTAAAAACTGGATCCGAACAAAACACAGGGAATACTGGGAACAAACCAAGGGGTGTCGTCAGGCGAAATCCATCCTGGGGTATACCTATAGGATGGACAGAGCCAGGGAAATCCTGAGTTTACCCAAGAAAGACATAAGGACAGTGGTACGGACCCTGACAGGGCACACTCACTTGAACTATCATATGCACAAAATGGGGTACAGCCCCACGACAGAGTGCAGGAGGTGCGGCAGGGATAACGAAACATCCCTGCATGTATTATGCCAGTGCCCGGCATTAGCTAGGCTCAGGCAACAGACCCTCGGTGTCCATTTTATGGAAACAGAGGAAATCGAAACGCGATCGGTGGTCGACATACTAGGCTTCGTCAAGAGGTCTGGGGTCAACTGCTGAGAGTGAAGAAGTAAGGGTGTGGCACAATAGGCTTTGTAGCTTGAGCGCCAGGGGAGTTCTCTAATGGATTTCCCGCCCGTATTAAACCTAACCTAACCTACCTGTAACCACCGCTGCCCTACCTTAAATTCAACTCTAGCTACGGCCCTGGTGATCACAATGTGTATAACTCGAAGAATGAACATGTGAAATGTAGTGGCTCCTTTGATAAAGTGGATCTGCAAATTTTTGATATCAGCAGTCAGGGTCAGTTCAATACAAAGGAGCATACAAAATTAATCAGAGCATTTAAAAGAGACATTAAGGTAAAAATTAATAAATTCTAGATGAACAAGGATGATACTACTAGTGCCAGTGAATCTAATATTGAGTTAGATTTAGATGATAATGCTAGTGTGTTCACTGAGAACAGCATGCTTTCGGAAGATAAGTTTGACAAACTACTGATATCAATTAGATACGTAAAAAAACTCAACTGTCTTCTCAGATTTCTGTTCTGAATAAAGAGAATGAATCTTGGAAGGCACAAAGCGAGGAAATGCAATATGAGCAAAGAAAGCTTCATCTAAGAGTATCGCGGACGGACAGTGTCAGGATGTCATCTTGATCTCTGGACTGCCAGAGAGTGATGGTGAGGATCTGTTGGATCTAGTCTCCACAACCTGGAAAGTGCTTAATGTGAATCTAGCTTCAACATCGACCTCGGCGGAATGGGCAACTGCTCATCCTGTGAAAAGACCTTGCTCTATCCTAGTAAGATTCTCAACAACTATACCAAAAATGAAATGATAGCTTGCTTGAAAAAGAACAAAAAGCCACTGACGGCAAGTGAGGTTCGCTCAGACTTTGGAATGACTCGATTATATATTAATGAATACCTTCCAACTGCAGTGTACAACTTACTTCATTTAAACATGAGTAAGGCTAAGAAACTCTCTTATAAGTATATATGGTAGGTCCATGGTCTCATTTTTTCTCGTCCCAAGGATAATAATCCAGTAACCAAATTAGAAATGTAACTGATCTTGGTCAAACAGTAGAATGACTGTCCACAGATGGCCAATCTTCCAATTCGTCATTGGCCGTGAAATGTTCTCAGTTGAAGATATTCCATATTATCATCAACTCATTGAAAACTTATATCGACTTACTTCGTGCTTACTTAAATATAAATATCTATCATATAATAGCGACAAGTGAGACATTGCTTACTGAAATCATTAGTCACAATATTGTTGCCATTGACGGTTACAGACTGACACGACGAAATAGGGAGGGGTGGTCGTGTTGCTGTATATGCAGCGTTGGGTGAAAAAACAACCTAACTCGGAAAATCGTGTTTTGAGATAAATCCATTCAAAGATTTCAAGCTGTTATTGAACTAAGAAAATATTAATTTAAAAATAAATCCTTTCATACACATAAATTATTACAATCTAAAAGCGAAATCCCGTTGAGAAAAATAATAATTAAAAAAATAAAAAAATAATTCAAATAATTGAAAATAAACAAAACGAGTTAGGTTGTTTTTCCATCCAATGGGTATTGTAGGTATTTTTTTTATTTTATTAATTTTACGTTATAAACATTATTTAAGGACGTTTTTTCATTTCCCTCGTCGAACTAATGTCACAACTGGACGTTTCTGTGGTTGGCTGATCCATCTTTTTTTTAATGAATTATTGAGCAGCAAGAATAAAAATAATAGCGCACTGATTCGCCAGCTGGTCACTACACGCTGCAGTCTGCACAGCTGAGCGAGAGCGAAGAAAGGGAGCCCGCGCGCGACTTTTCTCCATGCGTCCTACTTTAGTATAACGTGATTTACGTAAACAATTATAATTTTTATAATAGTTTTAAGCTGTGTACTAACGAATTAGGGTTCACTGATTTCGAAAAAGCGATTTACGGAAAAACAGCCTAACACGGGTTAGGTCGTTTTTTCATCCAACGCTTCATATATCGTGAATGGCCTTAACTTTAAAGTACTAGAGAAACATAATGGATTATTTAATATACATGAATTCATCATAACTGAGATTATTAGTCATAGGGCGTCACATAGTCTTCTATCTGTGGCATATAGGAGACTTCATAGAGAATTTTTCGCAGGATTTTGAATCCTCTTTATTAAGGTCCAATCATGCATATGATAACATAATAATTTTAGGGGATTTTAATTTTGATTTAAATTGTCATGATTATGGATCTACCTTTATGAAGGATCTTTTTTACTCACTAAATCTATTTATAGTTCCATATGCAGCAACGCACCATACTCAGACCTCGGATACATGGTTAGATCTGTGTACAGTAGATGATAGGAGAAAGGTAACCTCATACTGTCAATCAACTGTTCCCTTTGTGACTGAGCATGAACTTATAGCGATTGAATACTCTTGGGAAACAGGTGGATTTGTGCAAACGAACAACAATACGTATTGTTATTTTCGGAATATTGATGATGAGGCCTTTCTCTGAAGTCAACGATCCGCTAATTGGCGGGAATTTAATGGTCTACAATCTGTAGATAAAGCAGAGATTCATTTATAATCTCATGAATATAGCTATGGATGAACATGCTCCTTTAAGATCTTCTGTGACAACAAGAAGAATTTGTCCATGGAAGACGGATGATATCAAAATTTTGAGAACAGAGCGTGATCGTGAATACAAGATCTGGAAAAGACTAGGGGACCCTTAAATTTATGATAGCTATAAGGCACTGATAAATATTGTGACGAGACTACTTAGAGAGGCAAGAGTTGGGTTTAATATCGCTAGATTGATCGGTGTAGTAGAGTCTAAGAATTTGTGTAGGGAGTTAAGATCTTTAGATTTGGTCAAACACAGGTGTGGTGTACACACCACTGGTACGTATGGTTGATGAAATAAATACTTACTTTCTTTTAATTAATGGTGATTTTTCATATATGAATTACATCATATCATATATAATATATAAATTATCAATATATGAAATTATTCATATGTTGACGATCCTCATTTCTACTTCGAAGACATTTCTTCCCTTACACTGATTGAGAGCCTAGAATTGATTAAAACTGAGGAGAAAGGGGGGGATGGTTAACCAATTAGTTATATCATTAAAGCTTTGCCTATAATTTTTCTACACATACTTAATCTCTTTAACAACTCGTTGCAAAGTTCTGTTTTTCCTAAAGAGTGGAAAAAGGTACTAAGAAGACCTGTAAATAAAGTTAAAGCATTTCAAAGTGCTGGTGATTATAGGCCTGTTGCCATACTCTGTTGTCTCTCTATGTTGTTGGAAAAAATCGTCTGCAGTCAGATGATAGACTATTTGGAAAATGAAAATATCCTAAATTCATTTCAATCTGGCTATAGGAGTGGACATAGTACGCAGACATTATTGCTCAGTGTCATGGATGACATTCATCTGAGAATTGATGAGAGAATGATGACAATTGCGGTTCTTTTTTATTTTACCAGGGCTTTTGATATGGTCCCACATATGCTTCTCTTGTCTAAACTAAAAAACTATGGGTTTTCGGCATCTGTGCTGAAATGGATAGTATCGTATTTATTTGCTTGTGTACAATCTGTGAAGGGATTGGAAATAAAAGATATAAATGGGGTAACATTGGCTCAGGAGTTCCTCAGGGGTCAGTGCTTGGGCCTCTGCTGTTCATTCCATCCACTAATGATTTAGGTATAGTGATAAAGTTCTACATGCACATGCTATTTGTAGATGATCTGTAGATCTATATCCAATGTAAGCCGGATGAAATTAGTGAGACTATTGACCTAATTAATCAACATATTTAAGGTATTTATGATTGCACAAAGACTAATAAGCTTAAGCTAAATCCTCCTAAAACTCTGCTTTAATGTTAGGTAGTTATCAGTATGTCAATAATCTAGACGTTGCTTCTTTGCCACCAGAACAAGTAAATAGAATTGTGGTACCTTTTGTCTGTAGTGCTCGTAATCTGGGAATAATTTTAACCTCTACATTACCTTAGGATAGAGAGGTTGGAAGCATCTCCACAAGGGTTTATGCTACGCTTAAACAACTACAGTTTGATAAGAATTATTATCCAAGGAATTAAGAATTAAGCTGGTTTCTTCCCTCATAATGCCGTACTTCAACTATTGTTGTGCAATATACACTGATATCTCGGCTAAGCAATATATTTATGATAAATTTGTTGAAAGAGTTACTGTTACTAATCGGGAAGTTAGACAGCCAGAAAGGTTTCGAGTTCCACAGACCAGAACAGGAACTTTTTAAAAGTCATTTTTTGTATCGGCGAGGACTCAGTGGGACACTTTACCTAAGGACAAAGTTGATGCAAAGACAGTTTACTGCTTTCAAAGCAGAATTTTTAAATATTTTAAAGATATATGAAGATTAGAAATGTAGTTTTAGTAATGTAATAAGTATGTTCTGAATTTAAGTTATGATTGTGATTTCTAGAGAGCATAGTTTACGGAAGTTGAAAAACGCAGAATGAAGTGTGAAATTCTGTGTGTGTATGCACATATGTATGTTTTACTGTTGTGTCATTAAGAGTTAAGCCCAGGACAAATAAAGTATCAATCAATCAACAATCAATCTATCTCTCTCGTCTCGCTCGTTTAAAATAAGCAGCCGCTATATGTCACCCGTAGTATTAACGTTGACCCTCACCGCGTGATTAGAACTGGTTCAGTCAGAAGTACAATTCACTACACTCATGACCGCGCCTGCATGCACGTTGGATGCTGGGTGGTAGGCGGGTAGTAGACGGTAAATTTGGAGACTATTCTCTCTCTCTCTGGCTTTGCGGTGTTCCGCACGAGCATCGTTCCTCAAATAAATGATAAATAAAAAAATAAAAACATTATTTCAAACTCAAATCTACAGTGGACTTGCCCTTGAAGTTCTGATCGATCTTTACCTGAAAACCCTAACTTGATTCTAGAAAAGCCAATCCCTAACCATGTTTTCTCAACTTTTTAGAGTCTTATCAAGTCTTTTTCAGTAAGGATATCAAAGAAGGGAAAAAGAGCCGCTCACAGAACGTTCAGTTTAAAACTCCAACGTTACAGAAAGGAGCCAGTAAGCTCACAGACTGCCGCTGACTAGACAATGGCCACAGTCTATGCACATTTATATACCTATAGATTATGATGCAAACATACTAAGTCGAAAAATTCATCCTTGTAGACGTATTTTGGATGGTTCTAACTCCCAAGTTGTTTAAAGCACATTAAGCCTGGATTAAAACGGGAAAGCTTACGAACCACTTCCCACAGGCTTATCATATATGTGCTTGAAAGATGTCAGGTGCATCTGGATATAGTGGGTTGCATACAAAGGCTGCTTCCCCTCTGGAAAATCAGATTTAACATCGCATCTGGGAAGCAAAAGATGATTAAAAACAGCGGTACCTTCTAGGCGGAAGTTTTTCAGGGTGACAAAATGAGCCCTCTCCTCTTTTTTCCACGATTGCCACCATCTCTCCCACTTCGAAAATTCTACGGGTAATTCTGCGGCGAATCTGCATATCGAAAGCATAAGGTCACGCATGTAATTTTCATTGATGATCTTAAGATCTATGCTGAAATTGCACATTAACTTTAGCTTCATCTAAGGTTTTGAGAGGTATATACGCGAGAAAGACCTACCAATACCTGGGTTGTCAGAGAATCGTATACAGGACGTAACATGTATAAAGGATATTCTGCGATGAAGATACAAACGTTTTCTCCGATAGATTTGGTTGTAATGTGTAGGTTTCTCCTACCTTTTATTAAAGCAAATATTACCCACGTTACGAAATAATGTACAAACTCTCATAACTACACATTAAATCAGTATCCTTCAGTAAGCCATCCCGCGCGGTGAACATCCGCACAAAGCAGAGGGAACGAAGACCCGTTCCTATAGTATAGAGTGGGGACTCCCAGCCAACCACGGCATCCAGAAAAGAGCAGTCGTAGGTACGGTTTTGATAGGTTTTATGTGTTAGGATTTAACTACCATGGACAGAAGCTATTTCCGTAAGTAGAATGACAGTTTCGGGTCAGAAACGAGCACAGAGATAAGGTGCTTTGTTCGTTGCCTTTTTAATTCGTTTCAACTCATTTTAAATTCAATTTAAATTCCTTTTCTTTATGACTTTCTTTTTAATTGGAATTTTTTGTTGTGAATGCGGAAAAGGTGCTAAGCATTTCTTTCGTTCCTCTGGCGAGACTTGTCTTTTCTAGAGCTTAACGTAAATCACACGTTACAACTTTGTTTCTGTTTTTTTTTGTTATTTTAATTTCATATCGAAAGAGTCCGATGATTCTAATGTCAGGAAAATCGAAAATAAATAAATATATTTCGATATATTGTAACCTTAAACCATACATTGAAATAATAATTGGGCTTACTCGAGATTCTGATAAAAAGAATTAAGTTTAAAAAATAGCGAAATGTTACAAAGGCTCCCGAACAGGAACCTGAAGGTTTAAAATGAATCACAAAACTCCAACGGTATAATACGTATCGAGCGTGCTGTCAATACAAACTTCCCTTGTGGCGGTAGCGTCCTCTATTTTCAAAACAGAGGTACAATCATTTGATATGAAAATACTTATTTAATCATTATAACCCCTCATAAGTACGGGTTTTTGTATTAATCTTTTGTTTTGTAGTTTCTTTCATCAATATTAATTACATAAAAAATGACGGATAAAGAAATTATTTTATCCCAAATTCCAATGAATACTATACCGAAATCTTTATACTCGGCTAACAATATGGAAGCGAATTTAAATAACCCTCCTCATTTTAATATAAGCTTTCGGGAATTCGACCCTGAAGACCATCCTATAACCTTAGGGACTAAAGAAAGCCCAAATGAATCCCAATATCGACATAAATTCGCGTGACTATAAAAATGAGGATACCGAATCGCGTATTGAGGACGGTTCAGACATTAACAGATGTGAGGATTTGGCGAGAGTTACACTCCGTTAAAAGTACCCTGAATAAAATAATTAAAGGGCAAGTCCGTGTAGTCGCTACTATTAAACAAAAAAAGTCCAAAATTGCAATGCTTAATCCAGGTGTCGATAAAATATAAAAGGTGATCGAAACTAGAGTAGAACGTAAATTAGCGAAAAACAATAAAAACAATGCAAATTGTTATCGCGTTTACATGAGGACCACGTGATAGGCGTGTAGATCACCTGTGCCGTGAAACTGAGCAGATCCACTTAACAAATGTGGATTTAATAATGAATAAAATTAGTAACGAAAGACGTTCAAGAGATTTGGAGCAAAATCAATCTAATTTAGAAAGCACATTAGAATGCAAGGTAATGCCTTGTGGAAATTCCTTGGTTAAAAAAACCTTCCCATTGCAAAATGTTCTTGTAGTGGCAAGGAAAGGCCTATGCAACATCGCCAATACCAAGGTCAAGACAGACATCAGGGGAGTAATAATACTGGAGGATGTACACGCGGAAATGATCGCCAATAGAATGGTCATAATTCAAATTATAATCAAAACCGTAATTATAATCCACAAGCTCCAGTAGAAAATGCAAGGCTAATAATCAATAAAATGGAAGGCTATTAATCACTCCAGGGAGCTGCCCACCTTATCAAACAGCAATGTACCTAGCAACTCGTTCGTTTAACCCTTTATGACCTCTCTCGACAGCCAAAATGTTAGAAATCCTTGTTATAATAATAATCAAAATCTTCAAATAAATAGCTCTAGGCAAAATGCGTCATCCCAAAGTCAAGGCAATTACATGCCAAATCAAGGCAATTACAGGCCTAATTCTGCAGCAACCGCGTTCCAACTAAAGTTTCCTCAAGAAGCCGAAGGACGTGCTCAAAATAACCCAAATGTAACCCGTGAGGGACACTCGTAAGTCTCGAGTTTAAAAATAGTGTTATACCAGAAGAACAAATGGCGTCTAACTCTAGGCACCTAGAAAAGAAAATAAGTACAAAAGAAATCGCGAGCGTAGAATTTCCTGCAGATATGCGAAAGGAATTACTAGATAATGAGAATGAAACAATTAATAAAAAATTAGACAAACGTCTTCTTATACAGGATGTTCCAGACTCAAGTGTCCGGACTTATATAGCTGTATAACAATAAAAATAAAATAAATCGAAAATTCCTTTTCCAAAAATCAGTTGAAGTTTTAGTTTTTGTGTTGTTAAATATTTGAGCTGGACCAATCAGGAGCACGGTATAAACAGTCGTGCGTACGTGGGCGTGACTCTAACGCAGTGTATTGAAGCGAGCGCCGAGGTGAGGTTAGCGAGGGGAAAAAAGCAGTCGCCACACCACGTTGGACTCTCACTCACGTACACACGATTGTTTATACCACGTCACTGATTGGTCCAGCTTGGATATTTAATAACTCAAAAACTAAAACTTCAACTGATTTTTGGAAAAGAAATTTTCGATTTACTTTTTCAATTTTTAAACAGTCATATGAGTCCGGAAACTTGAGTCTGGGACACCCTGTAGAACTTAATTTAGACAAAAAATCTGTAAAAGCGTTGATTTATACATGCAGCGAGGTCAGATGTATCTCCGATTTCTTTATGAGCAAAATATTATTAATTTCAAAAAATGTAAAAAGGCACCAATTGTGGGTATGTCAATTACAGGGATCACAGCGTAAAAGGAGTTCAAAAAAGGGGAAATAGGGTGATTTTATCAGGGAAAAGGGGAAAATAGGGGAAATATTAAAAATTTATTTTTATATGTCGAAAAGAACAAACAATCTTTTTATAAGAAATTTTATATTTTAAAATAATATTCAATGATTTTTCAATGACTTTTGCTATTAAAGAATTTATTTTTAAAAATTTGATATCTTAGGTCGTTGGAAATCCATTCACAGTGATATAAAAAAGTTCGAGAACAAAATAAAATTAATTGAATACACAATTTTTGTATGTTTAACATCGTTCTCATGAATATTTCTTTCCAAGATGTGTCATTTTTTCCTTACTATAATCAATACTTTCAATGTAATTTTAAAAATACACTCTTCAGTAGAGCGAAATAAAAAGACAAAGAAAAAAATAAACATCTTATTATTTTTTATTCATGGGAAACATTTTTGTTCGTATAACGTTCCAAAATCGCAAAAAAATATGAAATCCCAAAAATGCTAAATCACGACAAAGGTTTTTTTTCCGAAAAAGCATAATTATAAAATGTTACTTTGCTTGAAGCTGAATAAATTTGAGGTTCGACATACATATTTAACTTCTTTTTCAAATGTGTGCATATGACTCATTCCAAAAAAACATGTTTATGCACATTTAAAAAAAAATTGTTACAGCGCAAAAAATTTATTTTTAAATTTCGTAATTTTTTATTATTGTTCACTAAAAGCTGTAAATATATCAAATTCGTCATAATTTTTGAACCAATAGGAAATATTTTGAATTTGAAATCGTTAAATTTTACTGACTAAATTTTTTTTTTTCTTCTGTCGGATACCAACCTACAAGTTTTTTTCCCTCAGCTCCAACGATTTAATTTGTTTTAGCATTTTCACTGCTGAAGCTCAAACTCAAGCTTAAAAAATATTAAAATAATAACCATACTTCTCTCAAAAACGTAACCGAGAAGTAACAATACTGTGGCAAAAAAGTAACAAAAAAAAAGATTTTCTACCAAAAAAGACTAAGTTTCCACCGAAATTATGAATTTTTAATAAAAGAAATGTATGTTTAAGAAAGTTGTTCAAGTTTTAACAAAATGGTTAGATTTTTCTGACTAAAAAAGATGAATTGTTAACGAAAAATGTAGTGGTTAATATTTAAAACAAAAAAAGATTTTAATTTAATATAAAAAAAAAGTAGAGTTCATTCAAAAAGGACGATTTTGCAACAAAATAGATTATTTTTCAACCAAATTGTTGAATTTTTAAGCCAAAAAGACCAATTTTTACAAAACACTTCAATTTCAAACCAGGAAATATAGATTTTCGACAAAATAGTTATCTGCAAACAAGTAGTTGCATTTTCTACGGAAACAGGGGAAATTTTAACCGAAAAAGACAACTTTTCAACAAAATAAGTGCATTTCTAACCACAAAGATGAATTTTCATATAAGATTATGCATTTTTAGAAAAAAGGTTGATTTTCAATCAAGAAGATTAATTTCTTTACCGAAAAAGACGAATTTCAACAGAAGAAGATAAATCGTCATCGAAAAATATAATACATAGTACGATATATCAACAAAAAAGATTTAAATTTTAAATAAAAAACTAGCAATTTTAGCTAAATTGAATTTTTGATTAGGATTAATAATAATTCAAATAATAGCCCTTTTTATACATAAGAACTAATTATTATTTTATTGTTATTCCCTAATTTTCCCGGCTTTAAAGTGCTAAATTTACTGAAAAAATTTGAATTTTTACATTTTTCACAAGTTTTTAAATAATACGATTAATGAATTAATTCGTTTCGTCATTTCGGGCAAAATATATGAAGTGTTCACCTTCTAATACTTATTTAAAAAGTACTATATATTTTGGAATGTTATTGGTACCTCATTTATTCATAAATAATTTATTCAAGTGCTATAATTGCTTTAATTATTATTCAATAATGGGTACAATTATTGATTTCAGAGAATTTTCTGCGTAATTCAAGTATTGTATTTTCAAATATCGTATATTTAAAGAGAAAAGGGGGAAGTTTTTTCAGAATAGGGGAAAAAATAATTTCAAGAAAAAAAGGGGAAACTAAGAAAAAAAGGGGAAGACTGTGCACCCTGCAATTTTAGGTGCTACTGGCTCGAGACCAGTACGTATTAAAACACAATTATACGCGAATTTTAATTTAGACAGATGGGAAGGACAATTCATATTCATCATTGTTTCGAAATTAAACACGGATTGTGTTTTAGGTGTAAACATACTTACGCGGTTCAAATCAAAAATTGACTTTCAAGATAATACTGTAATATTAAAAGATGCAAATAGCTCTGTGAAAATTTCTTTGATTGTAGATGAACTTAAAAGTATAAGAGTAATAGCAAATCCGGATTATATGAATAAAATCTGCCACATTCAGGGCGTGAGTGAAAACTGGATACTTGAAGACAATTTTGTTGATTATATGGGGGGATATAAGAATAATAATACAATTGAACCCAAAGGAATTAAAACATAATCGGTAGTATTAAATGTAAGCGAAAAACAAAGGTTTGTAGCATTAATTTTAGCACATAAGAAGTTGTAACACGAATTGAAAGTATGGGATGATCAAATATTTATTTGTCGCACATATCCCGCCCCCACGGTCCTCCATAAATGTGTAGGTTGCGAAATAGATAACCTAATGTAAGCAGGTAAAATTCGGCGTACTAATAGCCCACAAATCAATCCTTTATTCATAGTTACAAAGAAAAGTGGCGATATACGTCTTTGCTTGGATGCGAGAAAATTAAATAATATATTGATAGATGACTGCGAATGTTCTGAACCCATGGATTCGATTTTTCAATGTCACGCAGGCACAACAATTATGTGGACACTCTATTTTCTAATGATTTTCTGGCAGATTCCACTTCGTTCGGAATCCTGCAAATACACCGCATTTCTCATCGAGGGAAAATGCTACGAATTCTGCGTAGCACCATTTGGTTTAAAACCCAGTATCAGCGCTCACGTAAGTGGATTAGACTTCGCTCTTAGAGGAATAGGAGATTTTGTCAGGAATTTTGCTGACGACCTTTTATGTATATCAAAAGATGTAAATCAGCGTTTCATGCACCAGGATATGGCTTTTCAACGTTTGGAAGAAATAACTGAACCATACATTTTGAAAAGTCTAATTTATTCCGCCAACAGGTTAAATTTCTCGGTTTTATTCTTACTCTAAACGGTATCTAACCCGACCCTGACAAGGTCAAGGCAATTAAGGAATATCCTCAACCTTAAACAGTTAAGGACTTAAGGGGTTTCTTAGGTTGATCAATTTCTCCACCAAATTCTCTAAAGATCACGAAGGAGAAATCGTCCCCCTTTTAGAGCTTCTAAAACGTGTGTTATAAAATGAAATGGACCTAGGATAGGGAAAAGGCTTTCATAAGAACAAAGGATTTGTTCTGTGAGCACATTCTTCTTCATTACCCAGATTTAACTAAGCCTATCTCCCTACAAACTGATGCCAGCGATGTGGCACTAGGTGCTGTTCTTTATGAAATAGATAAGGATGGGGGTAATCGGCCAAATTCCTATGCTAGTAGAACTCTAAAGGGACCAAAAGTAAAAAGATGTAGCTAGTGGGGTATGAACCAACATCAAAAAATTTCCGCCTAAATAACCCAGTTTAAGGTATGGAAAAACAGTGCGCTCTGCGAGGATTATAGAGCCTCAATCATATTCAGATTCGCTCGAGTCACAAAATGCTGAAGCGTGGAAAAGAGCAATGGAAAAAGAATTACGTTCTTTAGCAGAAAACAAAACATGGGATTTGATGCCTTTGCCAGAAGGTCGTTCAGCTGTTGGATGCAAATGGTTGTTCAAAATAAAATAAAAAAATTAAAACTTTCAATTAAAATTAAAATAAAATTAAAACTGCCTTCCTAAATGGCTTCTTGGAAGAAGAAGTATTCATGGAACTTCCAGAAGGTCTAGAGGCCGATCAAAAGAATATTTGTTGTCGATTGAATAATTGTATGGATTGAAGCAATCGTCAAGAGTGTGGAATACGAAATTTACAAACTGCCTAAAGGAACACCATCTTCTTCAAACAAAAGCTGATCCTTAAATGTTTTCTGTAAAATATATAGTGAAATAGTCTATTTAATAGTCTACGTAGATGACGGATTAATAATATCGACATCCAAAGAAATCAAAGAAAAGGTTCTTAAGCACATTGCAGAAAATTTCGAAGTTACTCAAGGTGACGGTGATTACTATGTTAGCATCCAAATCACCAGAAATAGTATAAAACGTGAGATATACGTCAAACAATAAGCTTACATTGAAAGGGTATTGAGAAAATTTAACATGACGGAGGCTTGTCCCAAAAATATTCCTGCAGATTCAAATGTTTTCATAAGAAAAGCGACTGATGTTGTGAAGATAGATTTCGCCTATCGAGAAGCTGTGGGATCCCTGATGCGTGCTGCGACAGTTACTCGACCCGACATTTCATATGCAGTGGGATAAGTCAGTCGTTGCATGAGTAACCCTGATGATAGTTATGTAGCAGCAGTTAAGCAAATCTTTGAATATTTAAACAAATTTCCTAAACTGGGAATAGTGTATAATCCTAATGATCCAACTTTAAATGGATACACTGATGCAGACTTCAGTAAGGATATTTATTCTAGAAAATCTACAACAGACTTTGTTTTTCTCTTAGGGGGAGATCCGATTACCTGGAGAGGCCACAGACAGACAACTGCTGCATTACCAACCACAGAGGCTGAGTTCATAGCAGGATGCGAAGGCACCAATGAAGCAATTTGGATTCGTCATTCACTAACGAATTTGAAAAATGACATCAAACAAGCCACTCGCGTTTTCATGGACAATCAAAGCGCAATTCGACTCATCGAAAATCATGTAGTACATGACAGAACAAAACATATTGACGTTAAATTGTTTTTGATAAGAGAAGCTGCTCAGGCAAAAACAATACTTATAGACTATGTACCAAGTAACGAACAGATAGCTGATGTTCTTACCAAGCCGTTGACAAATGATAAGTTGGCTTCCGTTTTCGGTACCGATAGTGAGAGAACTCTTTTGTGTCAAGTGTTGCGTTTTTTGGCTTTGGTGAAGGGAATCAGCGTGTGTGGGTGCAGAAAGGGCAGTGAGTGCGAAGAGCAGGTGTAAAGGAAGAAGGGTGAGTGAAGGCAAGTGGGTAAAGGGTGGAAATAAGTTGTGAGAAAGGAAAGTTGAAACGTGCAAATTTTGTTTTGAGGTTAGGTGTAGAAAATAGTTGTCGGGCAAGGGGGGCAAGAGGTAGGCAGGTGAAGAGAGGGTAGCGTCGTGGAACAGTGGGTAAGGTTGGATACTGGGATGCCGACGGTAAGAAGTCCGCAAACGGGCGCCAGAGGGCAGGGAGAGGAAGAAGCAAGAGCGGACGAGGTTTTGAGCGCGGTTAGTGGGGAGAAGGAAGAATTTGACAGTAGCGATGACGAGACGTTCGAGACACCGACCAGGGGCGGATCAGCTGGGAGAAGGGGTTCAGGCACGAGCCAGAAACGCGGGAGACCACCAAACCTACAGCGCCTCAACAGGCTAGGTAGCGCGGGATCGAATAGGAGTCTGGATGAATGGCACAAAAAGGGGAACCTGACTAGCAGTGAAGGGGAAGATAAAAGGAAGAGAGAGGAAGGGGAAGATGATCCTGAAAGGGACAAGGATAATAAGAAAGTGAAGATTAAACGAAAAACACCAGACAGAGATAGGGGGGATGGGGGGATGTTTGAGAAGCTAGCAGCCCTCATAAAAGGGTTTAGAGAGGAAACAAGAAAGAGTCTGGAAGATATGAATAGGCAGGGGAAAGAAGTTAGGGGGGAAGTGAGAAAAGTAAGAGAAAAGTGGGAAGAGTGGGATAAACTCTGGAAAGAGGAGAAAGACAAGGTATGGGGTAAATTAGAGGCCATAGAGAATAGACAGAGAGAGATGGACGAACAGACAAATAGGGAGATAAAACAACTGGAAGAACGGGTAAGCAAATTAGAAGTTAGGAATGAGCATATGGGGAAGGAAACAGAGAGTGTGGGAGAAGTAGAAGGGAGTGATAACGTGCAAAATGAGAATGAAAGATTGAAGAAGAGACTGAGTGAGATTGAAAGAAGGTTGGAAGGGGAAGAAAGGGCGAAGAGAAAAAATAACATAGTAGTCAAGGGATTGAAAATAGAGAGTGAAACAGGGGAAATTGAAATCAAAAATCTGCTGAGAGATATTGGAATTCGGGTAAGGGTAGATAGGTATGGTATGGATAGGGCGAGACAGACTATGGATAAATGGGGAGGAGTGGGTCTGGGACGAGGAAGTAGAAGAAATAAGGAAGAAGGTAAAAAGAGTTGAGAAAGGTAGAAGAAAGGAAGATTCAAAAGAGGTTAGAGAGCAAACAGAGGGGTTTCCAAAAAGCAAGGCGGAAGAAAAGTAAGGAGGATAGGGGAGGGAAGGGAGGAGAAAAAAGTGAAAATAGCTTTCTGGAATGTGTCAGGCTTGAAGAACAAGAATGAAGGTTTCTGGCGGGAGTTAGAAAAGTGGGACGTGATTATGATGAGTGAAACCTGGGCGGATGAGAAGGATTGGAAGGGGATGAAAAGGTTGTTACCTAAAAGGTATGTGTGGACAATGCAAGAGGCAAGGAAGGAACACGTTAAAGATAGAGGGATGGGCGGCATGGTATCAGGGGTGAGAAAAGAATGGGCAGTAAAAGGTAAAACAGAGCAGGACAGGGAAGAAAAGGAGGGAACAATGGTAAGAAGGATTATAATAGGGAAAGTCAAAATAGCGGTGGTTTGTGTATATAGAAGAAGAGGGGAAGAGGAAGGTTGGAGAGCAATAAGGAGGTGGATGGAGGAAAAGAAGGAAGAATTGGTTTTGATAGGAGGTGACTTAAATGCCTGGATTGGCGAGCAAGGGGGAGGGATTGTGGATGAAGAAAAGGAGGCATATATAAGGAGCTCCAAACATAGGGAGATAGACCGGGAGGGGAGGAAGTTACTAGACATAATAGGAGAAACCGGATGGTTTATATGTAACGGCAACATGAAAGGAGATGAGAAAGGAGAGATTACATTTATAGGTAAGGGAGAAACAATAATAGACTACATCTTGGCAGAAGAAAGAATGAGTAATATGATATGCAGTATGAATGTAGGGAATGAGATAGGGTCAGAACACTTCCCAGTAATAGCTACACTGAAAGGTGGCGTCCATAAGCGTGGCAGAAGGAGAAAGGAAAGAGGGGGGGAAAGGAACACGAAAATGGGAATCTGGGGGGTAGATAAATTAAAAGTGTTTGAACAGAAGATGGAAAAGGAGAATGTTAGATATGAAAAGGAGGAGGGTGTAGACTCGTTAATTAAAAGGTTGAAAGGGTCGATTGAGAAGGTGAAGGATGAGATAGGTACAAAAGAAGGAAGAGAAGAGGGAAAGAGAGGAGGGTGGGACGAGGAATGCAGGGGCAGTAAGGAGAGAATGAAAGAGTCTGTAAGAAGATGGAGGAAAGGAGAAATAGAGAAGGCGGAGTACAACAGGAGAAAAAGAGAACATGAGAAGATGCTGGAAGGGAAAAAACAAAGGGGAACGGAGAAATACAAGGAAGAAGTAGAAAAAGCAATCAAAGAAGGTAGGGTCAGGGATGTCATAAACAGGGAAAGAGGAGGAAGGAAGGGCGTGAATGAAGAAATAGAAATGGATGAATGGACGGATTATTTTAAGGGTCTGTTAGGGGGAGAACAAAAAAGGATCAAAGGGGAAAATAGAAAGACAGTCCAGGGAGAAACGGAGGAAGCGAAGGAAATAACAAGAGAAGAAGTAAATGAGGCGATAGATAGACTGACAAGAAACAAGGCCACAGGAGAGGATGGTATGGAGAACGAAGCGATAAAGTATGGAGGAGAAGGGATTAGGGAAGTGATGTGGAGGATATGCAACAAGGTCTGGAAAGGAGAAGGGTGGCCGGAGGAGTGGATGACAGGGCTGGTATTACCGCTTGTTAAGAAAGGGGAGGGTAAGAAGGTAGAAGAGTACAGAGGGATCACTCTCATGCAAGGGGGCTATAAAATATACACAGAAATTCTAAGAAAAAGGTTAGAGAATCAGATAGAAGAGAAGCAAAGTATCCCACACAACCAGACGGGATTTAGAAAAGGGATGGGGACAATAGACAACATTTACGTACTCAACTACTTGGTTAACAGAAACTTAGGGAGAAAAAGAGGGAAATTAGTCGCTTTGTTTGTAGATTTCAAAGCAGCTTTTGACTCAGTGAATAGAAAAGTGCTATGGCAAGCAATGAAAGAGAGGGGAATAGAAGAAGGGCTGGTGGAGAGGATAAAGGAAATTTTTACTGAAACCAGGATTAGGGTGAAGATACGCGGGCAAAAAGGGGAGGTTTTCTGGACAGGAAGAGGTCTAAGGCAAGGGTGCCCGTTGAGTCCACTACTTTTTAATTTGCTGCTGGCAGACCTAGAGGAGAAGCCAAAGGAGAAAGGGAAAGGGGGGACGATCCTGGGTAATAGCAAACTATACTCCCTAGCATACGCGGACGACGTAGTTCTAATAGCAGACGATGAGAAGGGGATGAACCTAATGATAAGAATTTTCGAAGAGTACGTGGGAACAAAAGAACTGACGGTGAACGTAGGGAAGACCAAGGTGATGTGCTTCAGAAATAAAAAGGCCAAAATAGGTTACGTTTGGAGGATGAACGGACAAACAGTGGAAATTGTGGAGGAGTTCTGTTACCTAGGTTTTTGGTTTGAGTCAGGAGGGGGAAACGATTTGCAGGTGAGGAAAAGAATCGAAAGTGCGAGTAAAGTAATGGGCCAAGTATGGGGTATAGGAAAGAGAAGGTTCAAGGACGATTGGAGAATGAGGGTTTGGTTGTTTGATGCGTTGGATTGGGCGGTGTTGTGTTATGGAGTGGAGGTTTGGGGATGGAAGGAACATAGGAAAGTGGAAAGCATACATAAGAGATTTCTGAGATGGGTAATGGGGGTTAGTTGGAGTTGTCCAGGATACATGATAAGGGAAGAACTAGGAAGGGAAAAAATGGTAACTAGACAAATTAAGAGAGCCTGGAGGTTTGAAGAGAAGCTGAAAAGGGGAGAGGGGAGCAGAATAGCCCAAGTATGCTTGGACGAAGTTCGGAACAAGGAGACGAGAGGCAATTTGGGAAATTCAAAATGGGAGGAAGAAAGGAAAAAAATGAGGAGTGTTTGTGATATACAGGAAGGGGTTCTGGATTGGCAGAACATTGAATTAGAGCTATTAGTAAGACAAGAAGAAGAGAGATGGAGAAAGATTATGGATTCGAAGTACAATAGATGGTATATGATGGTCAAAGGGGTGACGGAACCAGAATATTTGCAAAAGATGAAAAAGGAAGACAAATGGAATAGGGTGATACGGTTTAGAATGGGAGAAGGAGTGAGAGCTTGTAGATATTGGATGGATGAAGAGGACAATCTGTGCAGAGTATGTGGGTACGAAGTGGAGTCATGGGCACATGTGTTAGAGAGGTGTACGGGAGAGGAAGATGGACAGTTGAGTGTGGATGAATGTGTAAGATGGATTTTGGATGGTAATGGACAGGGAGTGATGTGGATGAAAAAACTGGAAGAAATAAGAGAAAGCAAGGGATCAGGGTAGAGACAAACGGGTAATCCTGTTTAAAGGAAAATAACGAGTAAAAATGTTTAATTTTCAAATCGCTCTAAATGAATTTGATGGTAAGAGAAAACGGAAGCCCGGGAAGATCGCTCATTGTCTGTAGTTTAAGAAGAATAGTACTAGGATTATTGTTGTTATATAAGGCGATGCATTAGAAAATAAGTAGCGGTTAAGCTAGACTAAGGATGAAATGTAAACATATGTACAGGGAGCGGAGGCCCTCGAACCCGTAAAAGGGAAAGTTCAAATATACAACAAATGATAAGTTTACGACGAATATTAAAAAATTAAGATTGAGGAGTGTAGAATAGTTGTGAAGTCAATTACTGACTAGCGAGTGGGAGTGTGTAACAAAGTTACAAGAACCCCACAACTGTACGGCCCTGTGGGTCTAAGACCAGGAGTGGGGAGAGTATCACTTCCTGGTTCTAATACCCAAATCCTGACCCTGGAGCGTCAGCCTTGTGATACCTGCACCGCAACCCGGTAACCCCTTAAATTCTCCGTGAGTTTCTCACCAACGACGCTACCTCATCCTCAACGGCATCACGTCCGAGACAACACCGACAGCTACTCTCCAAGATCTTGGCTTCATCGCCCAAATTCTACGCTCTCGCACACCCGTTCTCGGCTTCACCGCCCGGCCCGGGTTTTCGGAAAGAGAAGGGACTGTCAGGAGTCTCCACCCTGTAAGTTTGGTACAATAAACCAGTTTTTTTTCAATAACCCGAGGTTACTTTACTGACTTCACCTCGTTTCTCGACGCTCCAATTCCTTGCCCTTCCCTTAATTTGCGAGATCCCTCACAAGTGTTAAACTTATATTCGCTGGGTCACTATTATTGATTAGATATTGTGACCACTGTTTGGGTTCAGGATTCGAAATCTAAAATGCGAACCTTCTAGTGTTTACCTGGTGTGGTCTTTAGGGTGGTTGATCTGATTGTATTGAAAAACAGGTAGTTCTATTCGAAACGATGCTGAGCTTAATCTCACATATGTCATTTTAATTATTTCCATAACACAGTTTAACACTTTTAAAGTTTCTTCTTTTTTTACATAGAACAGAAGTTAGATTGTTTCGTTACCTGCACACACTTCGTGAGTTTAACATTTGCTTTTAAACATTCATGTTTTATTTAATTTCATATCGAAAAAGTTCGGTGATTCTACTTTCAGGAAAAAAATAAATAAAAATTGATTAGCATTTCGAACTCGAAAGTTCATTGCCTCACTACCCGATTCCGATAGTGTTTCTAGGTGGACAAATACTACCAGTGTGGGTCCACCACACCCACGACGGGCCAATACCACGCAGTATTCCCCGAACGGTCACCCATCCAAGTACTAACCGCGCCCAACGCTGCTTAACTTCAGCGATCTTACGGGAACTGGTGTTTTCAGCGTGGTATTGCCGTTGGCAATAAAAAAACTTTCAGGAAAGCCGAAAATAAATATATTTCAATATATTGTAGCCTTAAACAATATATTAGAATAGTAATTGGGCGCACTTGATATTCTGATAAAAAGAATGGAGTGTCGGCAAGGACTAAAGTATCTGCAAGAAACTTGATGACACGCTCTCAACCAAAGACGAGCTCTACTTGACGCATGTGCAGTAGTGCACCGGACTGTCTTTAGGAGCACTATTGTTGTAGATTAACAGCTTTTATTTATTTATAACAAATAAAATATGGAGCATGTTACAACAAAAGACTTGAAGAAACGTAGGGGAAAGTTTAAGACTGCCAGACGATGGACCTTTCTGATCCTACGGAGTAGATCGGGAGAATTCAGCGCGATCGTTTAACCGTCTCCTTGCGATGTGTTAAATTAAGGTCATTCTCTGATCCTACGGTGAGGACCGTGAGTGGGGAGTCCGAAGCTGGGAATAAAATTCAATTAAACTCCGATCCTACAGCCAAATCGTGAGTGAGGGTATTCATTTATTCAAATGAAATTTTAGTTCCCTGATTCTACCAAACGATCGCGAGTGGGATTGGATTTTTAATTCGACTTAATTTCCATCTCTGATCCTGCAGGAGAATCGTGAGAAGGGAACCCGGAGTAAGGAGTAAAATTCAATTAAATCCTGATCCTACCGCGAAGACCGTGAGTGTGAAGATTTATTTAATTAAATTTTGGTTCTCCGATCCTACGAGAGGATCGCGAGTAGAATCGGATTTTTGAATTGGATTGTATTTTTTTTACCCGAATCACTTCACACGAATTTTTACTGTAGGTAAAGGATAGGTGATGGTTGTTCACTTAGTTAAGATCTTTGACTACTTACTGTCGTCGGTTTCGAAGAGAGCAGGCCCAGGTTTGGAGGCGTCATGAATCTTCGCTCCTTCTATCGCAAGAGTTCCCTGAGATTCTTCAGAAGGTCGGAAAATTATTAAGGAGAATTAAGGGGGAAAGTCGGGGTCCCGATGGACAAACACGTTGATTTTAAGGGTGAGGTTTCACAGAAACTAACACTCAGGGTCTCTTGCGCTTCAACGTCACTTCATTCACTTGAAAGAACCAGAGAACCTAAAAGGTTCTAAAAAAGAAAACAAATTCTATTCCGATAATAACAAATAATAACAATTCAATTTTGCAGATAAAAATTAAATTCTTTTTGCTTCCTCATGGAGGAAGCTTTGTAATGGTGACATTTTTCAAAATTTTTAAATTCATTTAATTGAACCCTCCCTAATTTAAAAATGCCTAATACAATGCTCTAAGCAATTGTCCGAATGTGTGTGTGTGTGGATGTGTGCGTGGATATCACGCTTTTTTGTGAACACGATAACTAGAAAACGGTTGCAGATAAATTGATGAAATTTGGAGAGCTTATTTTTCTTACTAATGTCTTGAAACTTACAGAAGGATTTCAAAAAATATTTATTGCATTTTGTTCTAGCACTCAATAATATTTTAAAAATCGGTTTTTTATAGTAAAACTTTTTTCCTTCGCATAATTCAAAGTTGATGCAAGAATATAAAAGATTCCTTGGTTCGGGACGAATCGATTGACCTATAATAATAATGCATTTTATCAAAGAGTAGGGAAGTTATGGTAATTTATATATTTTGAAAATCGGTTTTTTATAGTAAAACTTTTTTTCACTAGCATAACTCAGAGTTGATGCAAGAATATAAAAGATTCCTTGATTCGAAACGAATCGATTGACCTATAATAATAATGCATTTTATCAAAGAGTAGGGAAGGTATGGTAATTTATATATTTTGAAAATCGGTTTTACTATAGTAAAACTTTTTTCACTAGCATAATTCAGAGTTGATGCAAGAATATAAAAGATTCCTTGGTTCGGGACGAATCGATTGACCTATAATATTAATACATTTTATTGAAGAGTAGGGAAGTTATGAGAATTTATATATTTTGAAAATCGGTTTTTTATAGTAAAACTTTTTTCATTAGCATAATTCAGAGTTGATGCAACAATATAAAAGATTCCTTGCTTCGAAATGAATCGATTGACCTATAAGAATAACGCATTTTATCCAAAAGTAGGGAAGTTATGGTTATTTATATATTTTGAAAATCGTTTTTTTATAGTAAAACTTTTTTCATTAACAAAATTCAAAGTTGATGCAAGAACAGAAAAGATGTGTTGATTCGAGACGAATCGATTGACCTATAATATTAATACATTTAATTGAAGAGTATGGAAATTGTGAAATTGCATAATATTTGAAAACACGGTTTTTTATAGTAAAACTTTTTTCAGTAACATAATTCAAAATTGATGCAAGAACGGGAAAAATCTCTTGATTCGAGGCAAATCGATTGATCTATAATAATAATAATAATACACTTTATTGAAGATTAGGGAAGTTCTGCTCATTCATAATATCTGAATCATCAGTTTCAAACAGAACAACTTTTTTCATCGACATAATTTAAAGTTGATGCATAAATAGAAAAGACTTGTTGATCATAATTTTTCAAATAGAGTAATATTCTGACAATTTTTGTGAAGAAATCATGAAGCTGGGGAAGGGATAGGGTGCGTCAGAACTTTTCCTTTCCCTTTTCCAGCTCAAAAAATTATTATTTCGAACGCAAGATTTAATTTGTCTGATTTGTCTTTGTATTTCAAACATTTTTTGTATTATTTCGTGATTTTTCATTTTGGGTAAATTTCTATTTTTAAATTGAGCAAAATGAAGACTTTGGTTTCTCTATTATTGAAAAAAATAACTAATGCTTCCTCTATGAGGAAGCAAATACATTTGCTAACGGGAAGCGAAGTGCTCGTGAAATGAGCACCATATAATTATAAATACAAACAAAGTGGAAACACTCGAGATCGAATTCACAGCTAGTTTAATATGAAAAAGCGATTTAATAACTATCAATAGCATCAAAAACCTGAAAATCGTTTTTTTAACCCTATGGTCCCTTTTCTCGCGGCACGTCACATATACATGGTGTCCCACCATCTATGAACGCGCCGGTACTGGATGATATAGGACAAAAAAAAGAAACAGAAAAGTCCTCTGGCAAAATTTGACCTGAGCCTTAGTTTAGGCACAGTAAAGCTTCAAAGTTGGGCATAATGAACCAATCAGAATCAAGCTTTAGCAACCACTTATTTCTCTCATAAGTGTTAAGTCAGTGTGCGTGCTGGCGGTTCACTTTAGCTCCCGCAAAAATTTCACATCGTTGATCTTTGATTGTTTCTACAAGACGCGAAGTTTAAGCCTTTAAATTTGTTTGAGCCCGGATCAAATTTAGCCAGAGGACTTTTTTGTTTCTTTTTTTGTCCTCTATCACCCAGTACTGGCACGTTCATAGGTGGTGAGACACCCTGCATATAAAACTTTAGATAAAATTCCGAACAGTCCTTACCTCCATTTTATTTTGAAACTCCATATACGCATGTATTTTGACGCGCTGATTACGAAAATCACAGTGAAAATTAGCGCAAATTTGATTTTCATTGTAAAAACCATAAAAAACCCATAAAAATCATGATTTTTCACGTTTATCTGGAGATCCCTTAAAAAAGTTTAAAAATAATCTTAACAAAAGTTGTAGACCTAGTCCAAATACACATTTTTCGTACGAGTGAAAGTTTTCGAGATATTTGATGATAAAGATGAAAACTTCATACCTAGCCCCTGCCGGAAACGTAAGTATTCCTGTGGCCAATTACTGCAGTTATATATGTTCTTTACTTAATTTTATTTACGTCTTCTCAAGAGACTTTAGAAAGGGTTAGGGGTTTGACCAAAATTATTTCTGGCGCTGTTGACGGAGAGAGAGAGATTCCGAGCTCCTTCGTACGTGGGGGAACGAGAGGCAAGAATCATCCCATCGACACTTTCAGGGCCGGGTAATTCTGGCAACATAGGGAAGAACGAGGAGCTTTTGCTTCTAACCGCAGGTGTTGATTGGACTCTCGGATACTCCAGATAAAAAGAGAGAAACCAAAAAGGCATAAAAAGCCAAGAAATGTATGTTCAAAACAGAAACATTTGTAGAGATAATATTTAGGCGAAGTTACCTATTCTTACGTTGAATTTTGCAGTAACAGCCTCGGTTTCTCCTCACCAGGAACATACCTTGGATCTCAGATAACCAAAAAAAAAACTTCTATCCATTCAAACCATTATCGGCAGAATTGCCTATTCTGTCTTGGATGTCAGAAGGATAGTCGATAAAAAATCCAAAAATTCAAAGGGACCGTGGATGCGAAGATCTGATAAACGTGGAGATGGCGGTGGATCCAATCGATCGGTTGCGTAGGTGGCGAAAACCTTTAAGACTCTCGCTCGAGACAGCGGAATTCAGAAATTTAATACAAAAAATTAAAAACAGCCTGAATTTTTTTAAATTAAAATTTAAAAAAAATATATAATAAAATAATAAGATAAAGAACACATAAAATAAAATACAATAACTTAACGATATAGCAAAAGAGAGGAGTGCCGAATTTTTCTACTCTCCGTGTGAACACGAGAGTTTTTGATTTAAAAATATTTACATGGACTTGAATTTGTGAGTTGCAGAAATTCTACAACATCACAGCTTTAATTGTCAATATTTCTTAATATATGATCATTTTGATGTGGCCAATAATTGCCAAAGGTGGCCAATCACTGTACCCATTACCCACTATTTTATTGTAATTCTAAACAAATAATTATTACTCAAAGTTATAATTCTGCGAAGATTGTATACGAAGCACATGCTTTGTGCATGTTTACTTGTGTATTTATTAACGAGTTTACAAGTTTATTATTGATAAAATTTTAAAGCAGATAGTATTCAATAAATGCTCACATATTGTAAAAATAATAACTATTGTGATTAATTTCTGATAGGGTCGTTCAAACAAAAATTTCTTTTGCTTTTCAATTTTAATTTAAAATATAAAAATACATAACCATTTTGGTTATGAAGACATGAATTTTTTTATTTTGTTCCAAAATCAGCTAAAATCTGTACATTTCTAAATATGCAAATACAGTCAAAGCTTGGTAGAAGCGCCAAGAAATCTGTTAACTGTTTTGAGTTTTTTGATTTGAGGTTCGAAAGTTAGCCAATAAGGCCATTAAAGTTAACATCGGCTTTCGTTCTCTGATTGGTCGAAGCAATTCAACAACTCAAGGTCATATTAATATTTATAATATTACTCATTTTTTAAATTTCCTCGGAAGTAAAGTAGTTAAAGTAACTATATTTGAAGTCTGTAAAGAATAGGTAACTTATTATTGATAAATACAACTTTTGTAAATCGTGCAACGAACCTGTTGTCAAAAATCTGTTATTAAATATTATAACGAAATATTGCGATAATTTGTAAAAATTTCCTATATTTTCAAGTATTTGTAATATAATTTATGACAAAATGCGCTACACAACAGTTTTTACGAATTGAAACAATAAGTGTCTCAAAATTATGATTGCTATAGGCAAATTATTCAATAACATACACAATTCCAGACAATTAACAATCACAAACCTTCAACAAAAAATTAAACATCAAAAAATTAAGTTACCAGTCATATTTTTTTAACAATATTTTCCTTTATTAGTTATCATGTATTTGTGAATTATAAATTTTTAAAAATTCAAAATGAAAAACATATTGATGAATATTTCCCATCACGAAAATATTGGAAGAAAGTAAATAGCCAGAATATAATTCAGAAGGTCCATGTGTAGAGGGAAGAGTCCAGATATAAGAGTTCTAAAGTTGCAGTTTCGACTCATGTACGTGGTACATTCTCTTCGCCTATCCCACTTGTACTGTTAAGCATACATTCTATCCCTGAAGGACTGGTTCGCGACTCCAGCGCCTCACGTAGCTGGTTCAGAAACTAGAGATAATAAACAAAGCTAATAAAAATAAAAAGATGAACTAAAGATAATGATTTTTTTTAATTTTAAGTACACGGAAATCACATAATAAGTACGAAATGGAAATCTACGTAAAATGTCACCTGGTATACAAAAAGAGTGTGTCGGGAAGGGTAAAACTGTGCACGTCGATGGCCACAGGCACAACTGTGCAACGGCCAATATGTGCACGTCTAAATTTCGACGTGCACAGACAGGGCCGTTCCTAGCTTTGTGCCGCCCGGGCGCAGAACTGCCCTGCCGTCCTGGTCCTTCGAACTTCGAGATTCAATTTTTTATAAATAACAATCATAAGTAAATAATGTAAGTCATAGTTTTGTTATAAAACTTTTATTGCACAAACGTTTACATGTTTACAAATATTTTTATAAAAAGCTTGCTCGTCTAGGTTTTATTTCTGCAAACTTTTCTATTAAGTAATTTGCTTGCAGTATTTTAACTACTGCATGATCAATCGATATAATCGCTAAATTTGAAAGCCGATTTTCCGTCATTGATGATCTTAATTAAGTTTTGATGAATTTTAACTTTGAAAATGATCTTTCTGCGGTAGCAACGGACACTGGTAAAGTCAACATGATTCTGTAAGCTATTACTACATTCGGAAACACCAAGTGTAAGTTCTTTTGTAAAATAAACCTTTAAATTGATGTGCATGCCTCATCCGTAGGTATCATGGCGGGTTAATGCTAAAACTTCATCATATAATTCAATAGCATCTACATCAGACGATTTCCTGGTTTGGTCCGTAAGAGCTAACTCGAAGTTCTTGCACTTTTTTAAAAGCTCTAGTTAGTCTAATTCTTTGAGATTTCTACTGTTGAAATGAAATCCAAAAGTATCTGTGAAATGTTGAAGAAATTCAAATCTTTCTGTCAGGGCAGTAATGGCTACATCCAATAATGTGAAATAAAATTCAACTTTATAACGAAGCTCAGGATCTTGTACCGGTTCGTCAACGTACTCATAGTCTGCATGCCTAGTTTTTCTTCTCTGGAGAATTTCGCTGGCAGCTGGAAAGTTCACCTCTGCATCAACTTCTCTTGCGAGTTTCGCTGCTTCTGTTACATACTCCTTAAAACCTTCCTCAGTTCTCTTTTCGATGAGAAACTTTTTAAGATAATAAATTAAATTAATAGAAGATGGAAGATCTAAATGAGAGCTTTGTAATACTCTACAGACTATATTAATTTTTGTTAAGACTTCGTACCAAATTACAATCGAGCAAAAAACTTAAATTCTGTAAATTTTTTAGCAAAACATAGAGCTACGTGACTAGTTTTAACATCTTTGGTTTCGTATAATTCTATCAAGCTGTCATAGATTTCGCCCGTTTGATACCTCAAAGGTTTTACCGCATCATCTCCACTTGGCCAACGAGTGCCTGAAACTGGCTTTATGGTTAATTACGGAACGAGCTTTCTGAAAACTTCCCATCTTTGCGGCGAAGCTGATAAAAAGACGTACAATCTTTGCACAATTCCAAAAACGTCAACAGTTTTGAAAGTGGTGCTGGAAGCATCGTTGACAACAAGATTCAGTGAGTGTGGATTACAAGGAACAAGGAAGGCCCTTCGATTTAAATCCAAGATCCATCTCTGCACTCCTTTATAATCTCCTTTCATATTCAAACCATTATCGTAACATTAGCCGCGAACATTATGTATGTTTAAACCGAGCTCCGGCAACTTATGAACAATTGTTTGCGATAAACCTTCACCGGTAGAATCACTGATAGGAGTGAAGCCAAGGAAGAACTCGCGTATTTCAAAATCTCTTTTTTCTGAGTCAATTTCAACTATTCGAGAGGTAAATGTGACTTGTTCTACACGACTTTTATCTGGTGTACAGTCAAGAGAGATAGAAAAATACTTCATTTGTTTAATTTTTGTGCAAATCAATTTAAGATCTTCTTTTGCAAGTAATTCAATTATTTCATTTTGAATTCCAGCTCCTAAGTACGTTAGCATCCTGCTATCCTCTTTGTGCTGTAAACGTCTAATATGTTCCACCACGACAGGATCAAATTTACCAATCATTTCTATTGCATTTAAAAAATTTCCGTTGTCATGCTGGAACAACTTACTTGACGATCCGCTTAAGGCCAGATTTTGTTCTGCTAAATATTGTATTATGTAAATTATGTGCTCAATGACGAAATACTAGTGACGCTTCTCCGCTTCGAAAATTACTTGATCGCCTGTTATAGTTTTTTTTTTTTGTTTTTAAAGCTATACCTAAATTGGACCATTTCCCAAAGTTCTCAATATGCAATAAACTTTTTTCATGCCGCCCTAAATGACGCGATGCATGTTGCCAATCATTAAAACCTTCCTTAATTAAGGGACTTGATTCCTGATTAAAAAGCTCACAACAAAAGCAAAATATTGCGTTCTTAGGAACTTAGTACAGTAAACAACTTCTGTCGCAAACTTCATTATTTTTCAAAGAGCGCGAATAATGTTTATTCGAAAAAGCTCTTCCTGTACTATCCGCGGGATATATTACATTTTTCTCTGCTTCCGGCTTATTTTTTACTAACATGCTTAGGGGACGTACGCATACTACGTGACGCATTTTTCTTTTGTTTAAATAATAAGAATAAAATTTCCATGCAGTTAAAGAGGATACAACGATATAAACAAAAGAAAAACGCGTCACGTAGTATGTGTACGTTCCCTTACTTGTGCTGGCATCAATATATCGGGCCATTCACCAGGATCGTTACTTAAGACTCTGTGTAAAACGGGTTCCTCGGTTTTGCCTGCTAATTCCTTTAATTGTGATTCGCCAGGGCTTTGTTCTTCGTTGGCCAAACATTTCTTAGCTTCATGAGCTTTTTGTTTCTTCAGCTCGACCTTGTCGTAGGTTACACTGCCGATGCATATGGTTAAGTCCTTCTGCCATTGTCATTCATCTTATATTGAACAGTCTTACAGTTTTTCTGGAATGTGAAATAAGTAAATCTAGTGTGAGTTAATACGGAAAAATAAAAATGAGGGAAAATTATAATTCAGAAGAAGTAGAATTATTACATATGCTAATTCGGAAAAATGAAACTCATGAGAATGAATTAATTTCAAATCAGGCAGGTTCTACCCTTTTGAAGCCGCAGAACCTCTCGGGGAAGAAATATGTTATCATTGAGAAAAAATTAGGCGATACATATTTTACCAATTTTAAAAAAGGGATCAAAAATGGTTTGGCGCACATAAAACTGACAGAATGCCTTTCTTCTATTAGCAAAAATATTGGGAGGAATTAAAAAAGTTGGGGTTTCGAGAAAATATTTATTTCAGGTTTTCAAAGCTTGAAGCAAAAAATAAAAGAGATGTTCTGGGAAACCCTGTCTTTTGTATTTTTACCCATACTTTTTTATAATTTTTGCTTATATAAGGAAGATATAGCATCAGCTATATACGGGCTAAATCATTTTTGGGGCCGGAAGAATTTCTTTTCTTACAAGTATAATTTTTGAATTTTTCTGGTATACGATGCCACGTGTCTCAAAAGAGTAAGAGGTATTTTTCGTATAACTTTTTTCGACGTGCACATTTTTATGTTAACATTTTTTCGTATCTGTTATTGCTTACGAGAAAAATTAGGAAATTTTCATTAAAATAAATCTGGTAAAAAAAAGAATTTGAGGAATATCCATGGGCCTTATATAAGTCAAAAGCAAAATTTAATCTATGTACGAAAAAAATGCAGTAATTATTTAATAAAATTCTTTGGAATACATTTATTTCAATGTTGCATATCTTTTTCTCTAACGCGCTGTCTTCGCTTATTTCCATTATTTCTGGTGCGCCTGTGCTTCGTTTTTTGTTGCCCAAAGATTCCTTAGCCTTAGCTGGATGAGCTTTTTGATTCATCAGCTTGACTTTGTCGTACGTCGCGCTGCCGATGCATATGTTTAGTTCCTCTTTGTCATTGCCATTCAACTTATATTACACATCCTCACAGTTTTCCTAACAAGTCAAATAAGTTTTTTAAGTAAGTTTATAACCTAATAAGTTTATTAAGTTTATCCTAATAAAAATGAGGGCAAACGATAATTCAGAGGAAGAAAAGTTATGACATATTATAAAAATACGTTCGGAAAAATGAAACTTATGATATAAAATAAAATACAGGTTAGGAAAAACCATAAATTGGAAAATATGAAAATGATGGAAAACACTTTTAGGCCACACGATTTTCATTAAAGTGAATCTGGTAAAAAATAGAATTTGAGGAATATCCATGGGCCTTATAATAATTAGTCAAAATCAAAATGTAATCCATTTACGAAAAAAATGCAGTAATTATTTAATAAAATTCTTTGGAATAAACTTATTTCTATGTTAAATACCTTTTTCTTCAACGTACTCTCTTCGCTTATTTCATCTATCTCTTCTTCCATGTTAATTTCGTAACTATCATTTCCATTCTCATCAATGTCATTCTCAACACATTCTTGTTTTTCGGAAAAAATCAAAAATTTTGTCATCGAGCCACATTCTTTCTTCAAAACGTCATCTTTTCTTGCCTCCGTTTTCTATACTCCGCACCGGATTTTCGTTTTCTTTTTCTCTCTAACATCTAAATAAGTGACGGGAAAATCGTAATAATAACAGTTTATGATATGTATATCATATTGTATAACATATGGATCTTTGCCAAAAAGTTGTGGAATTCGGACTGTGAAGTTTTCGATCAAATAAATTTTCACATCGAACTAGAGTAATAAGTTTACACTAATTTAAACACAATATAAAACAAAAATATCAATGTGAGAGATCAATATTAATTTTTGTGCTAGAAATATATATTGAACACCTCATGGATATGAGGAGTTTCAAAATGACTAAAAATATGTACATTAGAGTAGTCCTTTCCTTCACTCTACTTAAAAATTGGACAAAAAGACAACATTTTCAGAAAAAAACCGCATTTAGCATTAATATAGAAGAAGATAGATATAAAGAATATTAATTTGTTTGAACAATTACTTTTGCTGAATCAAAATAAATATAAATTCACTCTATGTGAAAAGTGAACAAAAAGTTGCAAATATTAGACGAAACCGCAATTTCTAGCATTATTCAAAGAGAATATTATTAACGATAATAATAATAATTTTTTAAACAATTATTTCGTTAATATTAATTAGGTATTACCTTGCTCCAATTGAAAATTAGACGAAAAGTGAAATTTTTGTGAGAAAAACACGACTTTCCAACTCCATTCTAAGAGAAAATTGCTAAAAACAATAATGAATTGTTTAAACAATTTATGTCAACATCTCATTATCAGAATAAAGTATTACTTCATGTAGCAAAAACAATTTTCATTAAAAAAACACAAAATAAAATCATAATAATTAGCGCCAAAAACTCGCCAAGCCCATTTTTTGACTTATAGGTTTTTTGGGGACATATAAAACAGTCTTATGGGGGTTATATTTGAAAAGTAATATTTTATTCGTATTCTATGGCTAATTGTGAAATGAAATGATGAGTTTCAACTCGATTCAGCTAATATTAAGGATTCTGAAAAAGATTCACAAAAATGTATTTTTTTTTATGGGAAATACGTCTTAAGCTTCATGGGGCTTGCGCCACCTCTAAATATAATTTGTTTCAAAATAAAAAGAACGGATTAATTTTTGTGTGGATTCGAACAAATTTCTGGAAATTATTCATAAAAATTCGACAAAAAAATTCCAATGCATTTTTGGATCACCTTAACGTACGTTAAAGAAAAAAACTTTAATAAAACGATTGGAAATGACAACAAGGAAGTTGTTGGAACTTGAATTTTTCAACATTTTAGCAACGATTCATACGTAGTATTCATTAATTTAATAATTAATTACTAAAAGTTTGAAATTATTGTCAATAATTGACATAAAGATGCGATAAGAACAAACATTATTTTTGTAATTACCTTTTTTTATTTTAACCGTAGAAGCTTCGGATAGAACTTTAACTGATGAAGAACAAGTGCAAACTAAAATGCAAACGGTTCGGATTTGGGTATCCTTTGATGAGTAATATGGGCCTTGAACTCTCCCTCCCGGGATAAGACGTAAATGGCAATACTAGCATATTGAAGTATCGAACACTCAAAATGAAACAGGTATATTTGCTTGCTGGCGCGTTTATCGTAAGTGCCAAAGTAGAAACGTAAAGACTATAGGGTACATGGGAAGGAAATTCTCGAAACCAAATTAGGTGCCAATGTATATAACTATCGTACGATGCAGACAAAGGCGGCGCAGTCTGGCACGTGCCAGGTATACTTTATAGCAAGGTAAGTATTGCATTGGACGTTGTCACTACAAAATGAGGAAATGGGTGACCGTCTTAAGGTCTGCAGCCGCCCCCTCAGTAATCTCTGGCTAGTGCCGCCTGGGTGCAATGCACCCGGCGGAACCCCGTCTGGGTACGGGCCTGTGCACAGATGGCACACTTCCAACTCTCCATGTGCACAGATGGTACCCTCCCAACTGTGAACATCTCAAAGAATACGACAATTAATACGATCATATTTTTCACGTAAAGTCCATGTGCACAGATGAGAGACTCCAAACTGTGCACGTGCACAGACTGGAATATCCTATCTGTGTACGTGGGCTTGTCAGTTGAAACATGGACTTGTAAGTGCAAAATATGATCGTGTTCATTCAGACGTGCAGAGTTAGAAGTATCCCATCTATGCACGTGGACTGGCAAGTTGAAAACCTGATCGTATAAATTGAGACGTGCACAGTTGGAAGTATCCCATTACAGTTGGTAGTATCCCATCTGCGTGCACGTGGACTTGTGAGGTGAAAATCTGATCGTATTAACTGAGACGTGCACAGTTGGGAGGGTACCATCTGTGCACGTCGAAATTTAGACGTGCACAGATGTGTCGGTGCACATTTGTGCCTGTGGCTTCCGACGTGCACAAATGGGCTCGTGCACAATGGTCCGTCACCCGAGTGTGTAAAACGTATTCCCAGTCGCTCTCTATCTTCTTAAAGCGCTTAAAATACGTGTTAAACTTGTCGCGTAGGGCTATCGGTTGATTCAGATAGAATCCCATCTGCCCCTACGTCCTACCTACCCACGTCCTCAGCTTCGGTATAAGCGTGTGAGTCCATCTGCCTTTTGTGCCGAATCTTACCTTGATTATCACTTCTCGAGAAGTAGTAATGCATATCGAGCGAACGATAGGACATAAATATGATCACGCACATCACAGTAATTTTTTAAATAAAAAACTTACCAATAAATAAAACTTCATCAAACGATTTAGAACTATCAGAACTTTGATTTCCGTATCTTCAATGATAATTTATTCTTTCTGGGGGTAATATTGACCTCCATGTTCATCTAACTAGGCCTCAGGCTGGTGACTTTCTCGTGTTTGCTCCAGACAGATGTCCCACCTTCGCAATGCTAGAGGATCTATTGGCGGCGTGCTATTCAGTTCCACAAATGCACTATAAAGCAGGCTGAGGCGACTCTTGTCACACTATGCAAGAGAACCGAGGCCTGTGGAACTTCTGCCGTCACTTTAAATTCTTTCTCAGAACCGTACTGTCTCAGTGACAGGCCACCTCTGCTCTCAATATGGGTTTCTAATCTCTGCAGCAACAACCTCTCTAACAATTTCCCCATATTATCTATAAGACAAATCGTCCTATAAGTATGAAAATTCTTTAATTTTTTTTAAATCATCATGTGATATATTCTGACAGTTTGAAATGATGAAACTTGAAAAAATCATCAAACTTGTAGAGAATTGGAACTGGAGAAAGATGTAATATTATATTGAATGAAGCTGTAACTTGTCAATTATTAGCTGCCATATAAATTTAATAGTTCAATTTAAAACTTACGCATTATGGTAACAAGAAATTTAAAAAAAAGGGTTTGCCACTTTTTTACTTGCTACAAAAATAAAGTGAATAACTAGATTTTCACATTGAAAAAAATATATATAAAAGGTAATACGTGTCGCTGAAGATTTATTTTCCAAAATATCTTATATGAAAACCTTAAGATTCTAGAATTGCCCATATTTGAACAGAAATCGTATATTCTAAATGTGAATCGTGCCGGTCTTTTAAAGAAATTCTACACTAAGTATAATAAAGTAGAAACTCTTCGATTTCTGCTTTTTTTACTTGGCAACTAATAGTCACTATCATTAAAGAAAAATACTTTCAGTACCATTACTGACCGCCTCCCCTCCTTCCTTGATGTAGTAGATTAGGTTCTGATGAATGTATATTCACATTTCATACAATATCAACAGGTTTTGTAATTCTCACATTTCACTTGAGTAAGTACAGCGGAAATTAAAAAAAAATCGAGTTCTTCCAATAGATTGAGTACATATATGTCTAAAAATATGTAAACTAAGATCTAAATTACTATAAAAAGCGAAGTGAGATTATTTATTGACGCTTATAGCACGCATATTGGAGTGCGCTTTATACACGCATAAAAATTATCCGCTTCTTATTTCTGGCTCATCTTATTAAATTCCTCTACACAATTATTTTCTTTATAATATCCATAGCTCAATATTACATTGACATACGGAATGGTTTACTTGGCAGTGTTCTTCGGTACAATTAATTTTTATTATGTGTCTTAAAATTAAGAAAACTTGTGTATTTATATATCATTATTATAAAAATGTTGCTGAAATTTTTTTAAAAGGATTGTAATACATGTTAGCTTCTACATTTTTCGTGAAAATATGATAATGATATATTTTCGTACTATTATGTCACATGCAGAGGCGTCTCTGGAACCATAGTTCTGCAAAATACCTCACGGTGGTATGGACCTTTATGGAACATCTATTTTAGAGCGCAAAGAATACACTCGTCTTTGTGAGATCTGCCATTATGTAACGTTGACCTACAAAAATAAAATTTTACTTTAAAATATTCATTTGAAAAGGATGTAGAAATATCAAGATTGGCGGTAATAATTCTCCGCACAATACAAGCAAATAAAGTTAGAAAATTGGCTACTTAGCACTAAGAATGAATTAAGACTGTCCTTCAAGATATTTTTAATCTTGAAGCACGATCAAAAATAAATCATTCGTATTATTACGAATACATAAACTTATATTTATCATTTCTAGGGTAGACTGGGGTAGCGTTGGTCGTTTAACTTTCATTTTCGTTACAATGTAAGAAGTTCATAAACGGATTATTGTCCACGTGGTATATGGATGGCCATGTACCACGTGGACAATTTTTCACCATTTTTATCCCCCCTCCTCCCCCTCCACCCGCGGGGGCGGGCGGGGAATAGTGACGACCGCGGGGCCCTCTCTGTCCACGTGGACATTTTTTATGAAAATATAGATATTATTGGTCTTCAAAAGCAAGGAGGCCAAAGGAGCGGTAATAAAATGAGCTTTATAATTTTTTGGTGATAATTTCTATGTGCATGTGTGGGATTTTCTATTACAAAAATACTCTAAAAAAATCGACAAGACCGAGGGATCGAAATTGAAATTATAGTAAACTTTAAATAGAATCTGGTATTTCTTAGAATTTTTGTCTTCTGTATTTCTATGCTAAAAAGGCCCACACATGTGCAGAATAAATCTTAAACCACAATTTATCAAGATAATTTCAATTACTACAAGAATCAGAATTTGAATCACTTCTGCAACGTTTGTCTGATGTTAAAATAGTGATCTCGACTTTTGATTTGATAAATTATTACGATGTTTGAACTATTTTTTATTTATACATATATATGTTATGTAAATGAATGTTGCATTTCAAATAAAGTGAGATGATAATAAAATCAAATTAAAAATTCCAAG
>CAKNXH010060494.1:57999-76690 GCA_932178445.1 Andricus quercusramuli
ACTGCCCACGTGGTATATGGATAGCCCCATGCCACATGTTCATATCCATCAACTGTTTCATCATGACAATAATTTAATTATCTACAATAAGCTGGATTTGGCGGCACTACCCCGTATATCGGGGCAAAGGTAGCCGCGATTTTTTAAAATAAAAATAGAAACAAGTTAGGAGTAGATAATTTGACAGCTTGATTAAGGAAAAGTAACCTTTACATGCATGTAGAAAGGAGTAAAAGTTTCGTTTATTAGAAATGTGGTAGCCGTGATAAGACCTCTTATTCGTTGACATTCTACTAGATACGAACTACACGCACAGGTATATGCCTAACTACTATCGTACGAATATCTGCTTAACCGTTATTTTGTGTTATGATTTTTTACTAGTGTAAGAAAATGTGCATTAGATATCGATGTTTTTTTCCAAACAAATACATTTCACAATTTTTGTCTAAACTTTTTAATTAATATATTTGACTAAGTTTGCCCCCCTCCGGCCGCTCTTAAAGTTGTGCTTTTTTTAATAATCGCACATTATGTACGCGAAGAAGTGTGCAGCATCAGTAAATATTTTATTTTCAATTTTGCTTATTGAGTTAAGGACAGTGGCTAGTACAAATTCAAAGGGCATAGCAGGATAAGCATGTATAAGCTGACCCCGGCCGAATCGGTTCGACATTTCCACCCTGAGTTGGTACTAATATGAGGTTCAATTCCCCGTAAGATTATATTTGAGAAATAATTTTTATGGGAATCATTAGGGTTACTAAAAAAATCTAAAAACATCTTTTTTTTCGAAAACGGCTAGACTATGTGAAAGTTTGACATCAATCGGAGAGGCTGCCCATGGTTAAAAAAATAAAAAATCTCCAGCGTACCACGTTGAATGCACGCCCGCTGACGTATAATGAGGCGTATTTAAACTTACGCCAGCATTAGACTTGGAACAATTTGGAAAAGCTCGAAAATCAGACAAAAATTGTCCCAAAAATAATAGTACCTTCTATTCATCCAATATTCTCGTCTAATGTTCTTTCAAATTTCATTTATTTTGTCTCCTGAACTTGTTCCTATGATATTCTCTTGTTTTTTGTAGCTACTCAGACAGTTCCTCACTGAACAAGGTTTTGGTATTGAAACTGTTCCGTATTCGACATCTTTCTTTTTATACCCTGATTTTCTGTTCACGCGTATGGCCTTGACCGGCCCCGAAATAGCCATGTAGTCCTTGAGCCTCAACTCGCCGCCTGCCAATGAGCGCTTGTCACAATATAAAGTGGCGTGAGGAGTTTCAGAGGCGACCTTCGCTCTCTCTGCTCGCTCCTTCGGTGACATATTTTGGGCATTGTTTTTCCGATCTTGACATGCTGCGGACTTTTCTCACTTTCGCTCGTTTTGTCAAATGTCTCGCGTTCTTGCGGCTAAGAAAGCAGTTCCTCATCGTTCAGGGTAAGGTTTCGGTACAGGAATAGCAGTTGACATTAGTGAAGCTTCAGTCATTCGTTTTATCATTAGAAGTTCTTGCTCAGAACTTCTCTTGTTTTTTCCTTGTTTAGATTGGAGAAACTCAAGTCATTTGTTTACTCATCTGATTTTGTTCCCCGACCCCGATCTTCTTTTGTTCTTTCTTCGGGTTTTCGACTGATTCCTCACATTATAAAGAAAGGTTTTCGTTGAGGAATAGTGGTTTGTATTTGAGATTCGTCATTGTTTCGAGTTGAACACGTTACCCTATACTGTGAGGAATCAGTCAAAAACCCGAAGAAAGAACAAAACAAGATCGGTGTCGGGGGAACAAAATTAGATGAGAAAACAAATGACTTGAGTTTCTCAAATTCAAACAAGGAAAAACAAGAGAAGATGTGAGGAAGAACTTCAAATGATAAAACGAATGACTGAGGCTTCTCTAATCTCATACACTGCTTATACAAAAGAAAGAAGGTTGTGAGAACCAACTTGAAAGCCGACAAAAAAAAAAATTTGTCTATCTGTATCTCTGCCTGTATGTCTGTTGGCATCTGAATGTTCTAGCCATTCTAACTTGTGATGGATTTGACAAATCGAATAAGACTTTGATAAACTTTTTCACGGTCTCAAAATGAAGGTCACGTGATTTAACCAAGTTAATCCAACACAAATTAAAGAAATTACAGTATTTTTAAAACTCAAAACAACTATTTTCCAAGAGCTTCAGAAATTGTACTTAAAGTTTATGGCAGATGAAAAAAGTAGTTACAAATTAGCTTCATGACATTTTTAAATTCGAAGAAAATTAAAAAATATATCTTAGGTGGAAAATTTCCAGGAAATGTCAACAACTACTCTTCTGACAGATTACGAATTTTAATCGACATTTTCAGTAGATAACAAATATATTTAGAAATTATCTCAATAAAATGTTTCGCTTACAAGGAGACATCACTATGGGTCACAGACTTTGGGCATAGCCGTTTATGCCATTATGCAATACCCTCGAACACGAACACGACTGTGATGTCCATTTTTCCTAATGGAATAGAAGCACTTTGAGTAATTTTGATGCGATGTTTTAGATTGCATGGTAACTTTCAGTATTTTTTTCTATTTTTTTATTGAAAACGTGTATTAGGAGGGTTTTTTGGCACGAGAAAACCGACTCTGAAGTTCATTATGCGATGAAATTAGGTTTTGATGCTTCCGATACAAACATTTACTAAAATCGATAGTTCATTATTCACGCAGAATACGTAAATCGATTAATTTTTTGTTTTTTCATTTTTCATACAATTTTTATTTGCAATTTTCGATAAATTAACGACCTAAAAACATAAATAATAATAAAAGATTATATTTATTTTCGAAAAACATGTGATATTCATGAGTGAACTTTATTTTAAAAAGATATGTTGAGATGGTTTGGACATGTTGAGAGCATGAAAGATGACCGACTGACGAAACAAGTGTATCAAGGTAAAGTGAGTAGCAGCGTGCCCAAAGGCAGATCGCGAAAAGAATGTTTAGAATATGTGAACGAGACCCTACTTCGAAGACATTAAAAGCCATAGAAACATAAGAGATTGCATGAGAATGCATGGACGTGAATGAAACGTGAAGGAAACTGAAGAGTTATGCCAAGACAGAAAAGTGTGGCAAGAAATAGTTCATAAGAAATGCATGAGGAAGAGCGTAGGTGGAGTGAATGGCGACTAAAATAAAAGACCTTGGATACTAATGGACTCGAGTGGGGAGCATTATATGATGACTCTGTGCGGCTCTTCACCTGGGGTGATCGCTAGCGACATTGGTCAGTGATCTGGGTCGGAGCAGTGTTGCGGAATGAACGTGTTATTTAAGTAAACATCGCGGGAATTCTAGATCAATCTAAAAATCTATACCCCCTCCCTCACATTACTCACTGCCTCACCGAGTGAGTCACGCTTACCCCGAAAGGGATATGGCTTAATGGTATACTAATAGTAATAATAATAATAATAATAATAATAATTTAGCCTCGGTTCGTTCCTATTGCCACTCCCAACTGAACCATGGCCTCCATCCGAGAGAGGCCTATTGTGGGTGGCACTGCACGATACTTGTGTCGTAACCGCATAATTCGTTGCATTGGGGAGTTAGCCCAAAGCAACGCGGCTGACTGCAAGAGCAGGAGCTCTCGGGCGATGGGGTTGCCACATCCCTACGCCTACTAAGGATAAAGGAGGTAGAGGATTGCTAAGCTTAGAGTGTCTTCATCGAAGAACGGTTCTGGCTACAGCCTGTTCAGTTCTAAAAAGCACGGATTCCCTTATGCGACTCGTACATCAACATGAAGTCGCCAATGCTGCGATGTTTCTATACCATGCAGCAGATAGGGCCGCAGAGGAGCTTGACCTCCCATTTGATTCCAGCGACATTACACATGGCCTAGCATCACTAACACCTCTGGTGCTCAAAAGTCGTATACAGGAAGCAGAACATACGCTTCTACTAAGAGAACATGCTGAGAAACCCCTCCATGGTAAGTTCTACGGCATCATACGTAGAGAAGAGCTCTCGATGGGTCTGACCAACATGTTTCTCAAGTCTGCTGGATTGAGATCGGAGACCGAGGGATTTCTTTTTGCCTGTCAAGACGGCGTCATAGACACCTTAGTTTACCGCGAGCGCATAATGAATATACCTGTACGCGATACCAACTGCCGAGCGTGCAAGCTAGAGCCCGAAACACTTGGACATGTTCTCAGTGGATGCTCTAAATATGCACGCTGCGCGTACATAGAGAGACACAATGCAGCTCTAAAAGTGATATATTACCATCTTAGGCATTTCTATGGTGTTGATCTATTGCCCGTCTTGCCATACGCCCAGGGGGAACTCGAGTCAGTCGTGGAGAATGATCAGTGTAAGATCTACTGGAATTTCTCATTCTCCACCACTCAACGTATCAGTGCTACGAAGCCTGACATTGTCCTCCAAGATCTGAAGAACAAGATCATTTACGTGATTGAATTCTCGGCACCAGCCAATGGTAATATCACGGCAAAGGAGGGAGAAAAACAGGCGAAATATCAAGCACTTCTTTTCGAGCTGAGCAAGCTGTACCAAGGCTACAAAGTCCATCTTATAATTCTCATAATCGGCTGCCTTGGAGGTATGAAAGCTTCATTTATTAGCCAACTAAACAAGATTCCGGCTTGCCAGCGTCAGGCTCATTTCATCGCGAACCGGATGCAAAAGGCTGTTCTCCTGGGATCACTCCATCTGGTCCGTCAACACTGTTCCTCTTAAATTCTACAAAGATTGGTAGCTCTAAAAAAGTATCCAGAGGTGAAACCTTCATCTCCAACTGTCTTGTCTGCCGCCTTAAGGTCATCCGCGGCTAGAGACCTGACTCCAGGGAACAGTGTTGCCCGATGTTATCACGCGTAAATTTCCCGCTCTTGCTTACCTTCTAGGACAGAAGGAGCAGAAGCGGATGACGTACACGTTCCAGTAGCTTTGGGATTGGTTTCTTTAAGGAATCATGATCGAAGCTTCCGGAGCCTACAACTTCTCTAAATTTAGCCTCGGTGGCTCAGTTGGTTACACGCTCGGACTTCACCTCAGAGGTCCGGGGTTCGATCCCTGAGCCGGTACCTCTTGAAATTTTTCTATGTACCTTTACCGAAGTTCTGGTGGTTCGGAACCCACCTTAAGCTGTAGGTCCCCCCATCATGCACTTGACTGTAACCCAGTCCGTGAATGATGGGGTAAAAACCAGGCTTTGCCCAATATGTCAAGGCACACGCTCTTATCAGATCACTTGATTGCATTATAATAATGCGTCCGTGACTGATAATATATACCGGGGCAACCCTGTGAATAATATTCAAACAAACAAAAAATCCAACTCTAACCAAAAATGCCTTAGACATATTGGGCTGCCTGAGAGAAAAATGAGTTTCCTCATTTTTTATAGGGATGTGGGGATCCCATCGCCCGAGAGCTTCGGCTCTTGCAGTCAGACACGTTGCATTGGGCTAACTCCCCAATGCAAGTAAGTATGCGGCTACTTCACCAGTATCGCGCAGTGACACCTCCAATAGGCCTCTCTCAGATGGAGGCCATTGTTCAGTTGGGAGTGGCAATAGGACCGAACCGAGGCGTCGACCAGGCAATGGCCCCGGACAAACGCGAAAACATCGTTTTAAATGGCCGGACCAACTCAGGAGGGACATCCTCACCTGTTGGCAAAGAAGCTCACCGGCGCGAAGAGGATACATGCAGAGGTTACACGAAAGTTGGGTCAACATGCACCCGGAATATGCTTATAAATCGCCTCAGTATTTAAGAAATCACGTATCTTTTTTGCGCAAAAACGGATATGAATCTCTTTATCTAGAAGAGTAACATACTCCAGCGAACATACTACCCGTTCCGGCAAGACCACCTTTACAGATAGCCGATAATACCAAGATGAGAAGTAGGAGAACAAAAATCCACCAAAAAGTCTCGCTCAGGATGGACAAATTAGCTGAAGCTAATACTGTTCTCCCCGATTTCCTCCTCGAAGATATTAATCTCTGGACTCTGAACGGCGAGACGGCATGCATCAAGTGTTCAATGCGTGATTAGCTACATAACATCAAATAAAAAGTTCACTCCAAAAGTTAGGGCACTTGCTCGAAACTTGAGGAAAGCAAATCACACGCTGAACAAGTGTAAACTGTCGACCATCAAGCAGCACTGGACGCAACAAGTAAGATCTCTTTCAACAGCGAAAGAGCGCGTTGAACGGCGGGTAAAGTGGATTCAGGAAAATTCCACCTTTTCTACTTAAACTTCCCGTCTGTTCAATAAAACGTCATGTCGATGTCCACTAAGTACGGTTGATGAAGTGAAGAAAGTTATCGCTAGAACTAAAAACTTTTCAGCGCCAGGGCCAGATAAAATCAACAACTTTTGGTGGAAGAAGTTCACTTCTACGCACCAACATCTAGCTCGTATATGTACTACTTTCTTAAACGGAGAACAACCCATCCTGCAGTGGCTAGTGGAAGGACGCATGATATTGATCCCTAAGACCAGAGATTTGTCAAGTCCAAAGAACTACAGGCCCATAGCTTGTTTAAACACCAGCCACAAGCTATTCACTGGCATCCTCAAAGAGAGGATATTAAAATCTATCGTGCCGGTATGGAGTACAATGGATGAACAACATGGATGCAAGAGAGGGCTGGACTTTTGGTGGAAGAATTTCACTTCTACGCATCAACATCTAGCTCGTATATTTACTACTTTCTTAAACGGAGAACAACCCATCCCGCAGTGGCTAGTGGAAGGACGCATGGTACTGATCCCTAAGACAAAAGATTTGTCAAGTCCAAAGAACTACAGGTCCATAGCTTGTTTAAACACCAGCTAGAAGCTACTCACTGGCATCCTCAAAGAGAGGATATTAACATCTATCGTGCCGGTATGGAGTGCAATAGATGGACAACGTGGATGCAAGAGAGGGCTGGCAGGTTGCAGGGAGAACCTGTTAATAGACAGGTGTACCCAGGACTCGATCAGGTATCGACACAATCTATCCATTGCTGGGATTAACAACCGTAAGGCATTCGATAAAACGAACAATGAGCTACTTATCAAGCTCCTTGAGTGCCTGGAGGTGCATCCAAAAATAGTGCCAGATAAAAACACTGAAAGACACATAAAAACACTGATAAATTCCAAGCAAGCAGCTTTGAGGTTATACGTAAAAACAAGAGTGACAGCGGTTAGCGACTCTACTGGCTGGCGGCAGTAGCCTCATGTATCGGTGTCAGTGATGCCAATGTGGGCGCGCTTGTTCGCCGCAGTTGGCGCGAAATTGAAAATGCATATTAAAAATAATTCTTCCAATTAAAATCAATAATTATCATAAAATTCACAAGAATGTATATAAATTTTATTCACTGAAATTTTGTCTGAAATTTAAGTTAGTTTTTGGAATTAGATGAAAATGGACTATTACTTAAAAAATATATGGGTTATACATTTTTTTCTCAACTTCAATCAATAGTTACACATTTTATATGTATTATTGTGCATTTTATAATGAATATCTATTTTAATGAAAAGAAAATCCAAGTAATCAAATTTTTTTGGTCTTTACAGTCTTATAAAAAAACAATACATTTCAATTATGGTGTCAACATTTTAATAGGATCAACGTTTCAGCTCGGCTTTCAACCATTCTCAAGATCTAAACAAAATAATTTTATAAAATTTAATAAAATGAACAAAAGTTATATAAAGAAAGTCGAAACAACGAAATGAATAAATACATATGGTTTGGTAAAAACTAAAAACATCAACTGAAGTCGAGAAAATTGTCGGAAAAACATTAATAATGAAACTGATGTAACGTCAATTATTTCGTAGTTTATAAAATAAAATTTTCAGTAAAGACACTAAAGTTTAAAAATCAAGATATCTTTAAATCTCTAGTGAGATATTAAAGATCCACACATGTGAACTACGTTTTTACAATAAGTCAAAGGCAACAGTTAATGACGATGACATGAACATAAACTGAACGAACAGTCTGGTATTTACAATAAGCAAACGTACAAATTCACTTCACAATTATAACGATGGTAACATAAAAACAGACCCAAATGAGGTAATCGCCCCAAATATCGAAAATTTGAAAGTAGAACGGGTGTAAATGATTAAGGAACATGATCAAAATGATTTTAATATACTTTGATAAATTTGATTAATGTTTAACGTTTCAATATGTAAATTTATCGATTTTTTGTAAAATTTATTAATGAAAATGGAGTCTAAAATATAATTCCAGGCATGTTGTGACAAACCTGTGCTTTGATTACCCATTACACAATCTCTTTTGTGTTCAGTTATTCTATCTTTTAATCTCCTGCCGGTTTCACCAACACGGAAAGAAGTTTGGGTAAGCGGCTCTGCCAGTACGTCGAAACGCTGTGCCAAACGCTAGGAGAGTGGCTTGCTTTCGAATTCGAGCGGCCGCTCTCTCATTGTGGGCGAGATTTTGACAAGCGTCTAGACCCCCACTGCAACTTTTGCGCTCGGCTCTCGTTTTGTGCGCGCGCACCGCCCACCTACCCGCGAGAAATTCTGAAGTCGATGTTTCAAGTTTCTTTATGTTTCTCAGTATGGAGCCTGAAAGTTTTTGGCTGTAAGGGTATTTAAAAGAAGCTGATTTGCCAATCTGCGTTACAATAAAATTTATTATTAAAATAAATCAAATAAATATTAAATTTCAACTAACGTTTATGAAAATTACTTCATGCCAATTTGTATTACATTTAATACAAATGTATTGAAGTCAAATGCATACACGGGAGTTGAAATTTAATATACATTACAATATGAATAGCTGTACACTTTATATTAAATGTAATATACAGGTCGATATAGCAGCGTAATTAGAAATTCAAAATGTATTTATTTCTTCAAATCTGATAAAATATTCGCAATTGAAGTAATAATCTAGAATTCGTCGATTGAATTGTTTTTTTTTATGAATAAAGTGCAACGTACATATGAAACTCTTCCCAAAATTTGCCCTGAAAGGTAGAAATTTAATGTGAGTACAGTTGATTGTAGGTTAGTTCTGTTATTTATTTAGGTAATTGAACTTTTCGACTTAAAATCCAATTTTATTTTTGATTAATTGTAAGAAGGTATCATGTTTTATTATTGAGAATCAAAAATTACTGCTAATTTGCTTTTAAAACAGTTATAAGTTATAAAACAGTTATTCTATTGAAATGCGAAGAGTAATTGAAATCTTTTAGTCTATTATGAAAGAAGCATCACGTTTAGAAGAAATATTGCTACAGAAGTTTTTTATTTATCAAGATATAATTTATCTTCTGTTCATTACAAAATAAATAAAGAGATTTCGAGGCACTTTTTTTTAGACTGGTACCAATTATTTTATGGATTGCAATTACCAGACTTTCATATCGTAAATAATTCTATAATTTTTACTTTCTTCTCCGCTAATATAGAATGTTAAAATAAACATTTTTTTGTGATATGCAACTGACAAATTATGAATATTATCAGTTGCAAATTTCGATGTTAATTCAGTTTCAGAATTAGAATGAGCCATAGCCATACAACGGATTTCTCGAGGGGGAAGATTTAAAAATATTTTACGAACAATTGTAAAATTTTTAGAAAATTTCGAAAGATTTCACAAATATTTCAAGGAATTAATAAGGTTTTTAAAAGATTTCAAAGGTTTTAAACGATTTCAAATTTTTTTAGACGATTTCAAAAGATTTCATAAAGATTTTAAATATTTCAATGATTTCAAACGAATACAAAAGATTTCAGGAAAATTTCATAAATATTTCAAAGAATTCATAAGGATTTTAAAAGACTTTAAGAATTTCAATGATTTTAAAAAGGGTACAGTACACAAACAAATATTAATTTGATAAATATTTCAAAAATTTCATAATGATTTCAAAAGATTTCAAAAAATTTCATAAAGATCTCAAAGATTTTGCAAAAAATTTGAAACTTTAGAAAAGATTTTTAATGATTTCACAATGATTTTAAATACTTAAACAGTTTTCAAACTAATTTACAAAGATTTGTAAAGCTTTCTTTGGAAACTGTGTTGAGCAAGCAGCGCGCGCACGCTACGGGATAAAGGCGTACCCGCCAACTGACGACGCGACGTGCTGACTTACCGAAAACCGTTCGCTAGTTTGTAAGTTTATTTATTTGCAATTGTTTATTGAGGTGATTTTATCGTGCTAAAAAATGGATGACTTTTTAATAAAGTATGACTTCCAACATCTGAGGCATCTTTTCGAATGTAAGTATTTCATAAAATATATATGCTTGCCGTTTTAAATGTACACATAACCTATAAATTGCAAAAAGCCTCATGTAATTTTTCGAAAAGAAAATAAGTTGTATATAACTATGGTTATATATACATTTTTTTACTAATTATAAGTTTGAATGTGTTCTACTAATTATTCGCTTGATAGTGTTCAATTGTGTTTTATTTTTCTTATTTAGCTCATGGTGTAAAGGATAGCGAATTTTTTATTTTAAATGATTCTCAAATTTTGGCCATATTAAAAGAATCACCGGAACTAATATAATTTGTTTTGAAATATAATTTGCACAAAGAAATTATGGCAAAAATTATATTCAAAATTAGAACGTTGTCTTTGAAGAAATGGACATTGATAACGTTTTGAGTCCGAACTCCAGTAATGTTGATTATGCTATCTTGAATGGGAATTATTCAAATGATTCGTTAACACAAAATTAAGCGAATATGTTTGAAAATTCAGGTATCTATAGAATTATTGTAAAGTTGGAAAAACTGAAAAAATAACAAATTTGAAATTCCTAGGTGCAGGTGCGACACTCGACGTCGCAGAATGTTTCCAGGACGAAATGCGTTGTTTAATTTCATTATTAATTAATAATTTAATTGTAATTTAATATATTTATCGTTTTCTTCCTGACTCTGATAGCGTTTATGGTCTGCTTTCGAAATTCGACTAATAATTCAAGAACTGTTCAAAATGAACAAAATGGTGGCGATGTTTCTGAAAAGATTAAAATTCGATTTTCTCAGAAAACCCTCATTTATATTTCTGGCCAGTTTTGTAGTTGTTAAATTTACACTTTTATAAGGAAGATATCTTGTAAGTTTTATGTGGGCTAAATAACTTTTGTGGACAGGAGAATTTTTTTTCTAAACTGTAATTTTCTAATTTTTCTCTCAAAGAATGACAGGTACGAAAAAATGTAAAGACAAAATTTTGCACGACTAAAAAGGTTCTATGAAAAATACCTCTCACTCTTTTGCGATATACTGCACCGTTTACGAGAAAAATTCAAACATTCTCCCGGCCTCAAAAATAGTTCAGCCCACATAAAGCTGATACATTATCTTCTCTATATAAGCAGAAATTGTTTTAAAAATCCGGGTAAAAATGAAAAAGGTGGGGGTTTCCAGAAAATCTTTTTCATGATTTTCTTCAAATTTTGAAGACATGATAAAAATATTTCCTGGAAAACCCCACCTTTTTTATTCTTCCTAATATTTTTGCAAAATTTCTCCAAATAAAAGAAATGCATCCTATCAGTTTTATGCGGACTAAATCATTTTTGAGGCCGAAAATTTGTTTTTTCTACGAATGTAATTTTTGAATTTTTCTCGTAAACGGTGCAGTATATCGCAAAAGAGTACCTGTCATAGTTTGCGAGAAACATTAGAAAATTCAATTTTATGAAAAAAAATTCTTCTGCCAAAAAAAGTTATTTGTTCCACATAAAACTTACAAGATATCTTTGTTGTAAAAGTATACATTGAAAACAAATTTGGAAAGAGATGTAAGAGGATGTTTTTTGAAAAATCAACTTTTAATATTTTCAGAAAACAAATCAGAAAGCAAACGATAAATATCTCAATTGGGTCAAAAGTTATAGGGATTTAAAGAACAAATGTGAGTTTCTTTTTAAAAAAGCAAACAATTTAAATACGCATAACTTCGTAGACATTTTTTTGCAAATTGGAAAAATACGTATCGCCTAATTTCCTTTAAAAAAAAACATTTCGTCCCGAGATATTCTGCGTCTTCAAGTGTAGATCCTGCCTGATTTGAAACGGATTTGGTCTCTGACTTCTGTTTTCTGCTGGATATTCAATAGTAAAAAGTTTACAATACTAATTATTTTTACAACAAACCTAAATTTTTTTTGCTTCGCTTTATTGCATAGACATCTTATTTTTAGATTTATTTACTTGTACGGAGAATGAACTCTTTAAACTTTTGAATAGTTCTTTGCAAGGTCGAGTCGTACTTGGGAAATATAAAAATTCAAAGCATCTTGATTATAACAGATTGAAGGATATAGTAATATTCGATAGAATCAAAGAAAATAACGTGAATTACACGTAAGTTTCATCATGATTGACAAATGAAAAATAAAAAAATAATTAATCAACGTTTACTTGCATGCTGGTGGGGTAGAATGGAATCCCTGATTTGAAAGGTGAATTGTAAAAGAACGCTTCAAGATAAATAAAAAAGGTTTGTATTGCTCAAAAGTACATAAGTGACGTGCGCCGAAGAAAGGGGGTTTACTCTGGAAAAATCGAAATCGAGGTTTTTACACCTTTCGATAGTTTTTGAGTTGCTCTTTTTAATGAAACCATCGAAAAAAATTTCCGAGCGTTATTATTGCTAATAATTGAGTTGATAGGTACCCGAGAAATCGTGCTCTCGCTCGAGATCCCGTGAAACACCTCCCACCACTCACCACTACATCTCCGCGTCTCATCTATACCCTGTCCGTGAGCAGCGCCGCTATATGCGTGAGAATGTAGTGGCAAGCGGAGAGGGAAGATTTCGTGGTCTTCCCTCTCTTCTAAAAGTCGCGTCTATCGGGTCGACTTCGACCGCTCGTCCTGAAAAATCTCGCTTTCCAGAGTAAGCCCCCTTTCTTCGGCGCACGTCACATATAATACCGTTTCTTTTCATGATGTTTTGAAAATAATATCGTCCAAGTGGTGACCTTGTCGAGCAATACACATATGGAGCTTTTCAACGAAGTTTTTCGGCGACTCTTTCCAGCACATCTTGCGGAATTCCAGCGATGACCTCCTCAATCGTCTACTTCAGAGCTTCAAGGGTTCGAGGTCGAACTTTGTATACCTCAGCTTTGACGTATCCCCACAAAAAAAAATCACTCAGAATCAAATCAGGGGAGCGAGGAGGCCACGGAACATCCCCCCGCAAAGAGATCAGGCGACCGGAAAAGAGCTCTTGCAAAATTTCACGTGAACGACGGGCAGTATGGGCCGTGGCTCCATCTTGTTGAAACTAGAAGGCTTCTGTGTCGTGTTCCTCACCATATTCTTCCATTTTAGGGCGCAAAAAGTTCTCCAGAATGTCACAATAGCGAGCCGAAGTGACGGTAACAGTTGATTCTCCGGATTCAAAAAAATAAGGCCCAATAATGCCTATATATGACACAGCGCACCAAACTGTTAATTTTTGGCTGTGAAAAGGTCTGCGATTCAGTTAACTACAGTTAACTTCAAATTTTACTACAAATAAGTACTCATTTGCAACTAACAATACAACTGTACCCCTTCCATAACTTTAATAGCGAAAGCACTATATTTTTTTAGACCTAGAACATTTTTTACTTAATATTTCCGTGTCTTTTGTAGAATCAAAAAATTAGAATTCATTGATTTGCGAGAACAGCTTTGCGAGTTATTTCCTACAGAGGACAAGGAATTTTTTTATGTTCCATTTTATCAAAATGAGAATAAGGGGAGTATAGACGCTCGCGGATGTCTATATAATCACTACAAATGCGTCAGAAAACAATTAGGGGATGCTGGTATCTCAGTAACTCCCCTAGATGATGACGATGAATATATTCAATCCGAGAAAAATAATGAAGGTTAATAAAGGAACAAAAATTTAACATAGTATCATTTAAATAATTTACTTTTTCTCTGATGCATATTTTTGATGTATCATTTTCTAGCTGTTAGCAAGTGTACTTTGGAGAGTCTGACGGATTCGAATTGAGAAAAATATCCAGCGGGAGATCTGATTCGAGAATGGTCGAATTCGTACGAAGAACGATCTAAAATACTTTTATCAACTAATAAGAAAACAGATTCGGTATTAGAAAAGTATTTACGAAGTTTTTCGAGTTTAAATCCACCGCTTGGAATAACATTGGTAAGCATAATTTTCGTATATGGGACATTCTTTTACAAATCCTACAGATTTGGACGAAAATTGACCGACCCTTTTTTGATTGAGCTAATACTTTTTTTACGGGTTCATTATTGAAAAAGAGAAGATACGTATTTGAGGATTTTTTTCGCAATTTTTTGGGAAATAGGAAGGGTTGAAAAATTCAGAATTTGAGTGAAGCCTATTTTTTTTTTAATGCATAACTCCTGTTGTATTTAAGCTAGAGACCTTACTTTTTTCATTTGAAAGGTAAAAGAACGAGCTTTAATAAAAAAATCATCTCAAAAATATTATTAACAAATTAAAATTGTTATAAACAATTAAAATTTTCAACTAGTTTGACCCCCATGAATTAATTTCTTAGTATTTTTATCGTGTTCTACGTCAAATTTCCGATCGAAAACGATTTTTTCCAAAATGGTGAAATTATTATTACTATCGGAAAAAAATTTAATGTATCTAGCGCTGTCGAGCGCGGTACATCACACCGGCGCGTGGATCACATTGCACGGCCGATTTTATTCTCTGATATCGTTTTTCTCTTAGATATAAATGATTATTATATATTTTTAATTAAATAATCTTATTTCTTAGACAAGATAACTTTATTAAAAATTCAAGAAATAAATAAATAGTAAGAAGTAAAAGAAAAACATCATTATTGAAAATGTAGATTACTTTATTAGGATTTCGATACGTTATGCTTATTTTGTTTAATTATGCTTAGTTACAATGAATTGAAACTCAAAAGTTTTGTGTCTATGTCCGAATGTTTACGCCACGATACTATTGCCGTTCATCTCTTTCAAAGACAGTTAGTAGACTACATAAAATCAAATTTACAGGGGATTAACAAAATAATATATTTTTCCGACGGTACCAGTGGGCAATACAAGAAAAACAAAAATGTTATTAATCTTACTCATAATGAACAAGATTTTAAAATAGCAGCTGAGTGGCACTTTTTTCCTACTTCGCATGGAAAAGGACCATGTGATGGAATTGGTGGCACTCTAAAAAGACTTGCTGCTAGAGCTAGTCTGCAAAAAGTAAATAATCCTATTCGTACACCTACAGAATTATTTACCTGGGCGACAGAAGCTCTACCAAACATAACATGTCGTTATTCGCCAAATGCTGAGTACGAAGAAGAAGAAAAGCGGTTGTCAGCACACTTTCAAAACGCTATAACGATAAAGGGGACTTTAGAATATCATTGTATGATTCCAGTTTCTCTTCAAAAATTGGGAGCAAAGCAATTTTCCTTGCATGAAAAGAAAAATATTGTAAAAATTTGTAAATAAGAAATGTTAAAATTTGAAGAATGTAAATACTGTATAACATAAAACTGAAAGAGGTACTTATTTACTAAGCCAACCTACCGAAATCTTAATAAAGTAATAATTACATTTTCAATACTGATGTTTTTCTTTTACTTCTTATTATTTATTTATTTCTTGAATTTTTAATAAAGTTATCTTGTCTAAGAAATAAGATTATTTATTTAAAAATATAGAATAATCATTTAGATTTAGGAGAAAAACGATATAAGAGAAGAAAATCGGCCGTGCAAAGTGAACAGCGCGCCGGTGTGAGGTACCGTGCTCGACAGCGCTAGATACATTAAATTTTTTCCGATAGTAATAATAATTTCACCATTTTGAAATAAATCGTTGTCGACCGGAAATTTGACGTAGAATACGATAAAAATACTGAGAACTTAATTCATGGGGGTCAAACTAGTTAAAAATCGATTAACAAATTTTAATTGTTTATAACAATTTTAATTTGTTAATAATATTTTTGGGATGATTTTTCTATTAAAGCTCGTTTTTTTACCTTTCCAATGAAAAAAATAAGGTCTCTAGCTTAAATACAACAGGAGTTATGCATTTAAAAAAAAATAGTCTTCACTCAAATTCTGAATTTTTCAACCCTTCCTATTTCCCAAAAAATTGCGAAAAAAAATCCTCAAATACTTATCTTCTCTTTTTCGATAATGAACCCGTAAAAAAAGTATTAGCTCAATCAAAAATGGGTCGGTCAATTCTCTGTTCGATTTGTAAAAGAATACGCCATATGTTATACCACTATCAATGTAGAAGACAACTGTTTTTAAATAATTTAAGTGTACTTAAAAGCAAATGATTTATTATGTGTGTTAAAATTTGGAAATTATTTGTAATTTAATAGCTCGAATCAGACTTCAATAACATTTTTGAAGAATTAGCGAAAAAAAAAGATCCTTAACACAACATTTGAACCGCCAATTTACTCCTCATTATTCATTAATACTTGGCTTAAAATAGCTTCGAAAATAATCCTTTTTTCCTCAAAATAGAAAATTAAAGAAGTCAAGGAATTTTTAAAAACTCATAAGGAGTTAATTGATCAAGGTTCATCAAAGTTCCTTACATTTCCACCATTTGCTCAGGGGCAGTTCATATATCACGTGGACATATTTTAACCATAGTGGTGGCACTCCCATGTATCGTTTTGAAGACTTGGGTTCAAAATCAACGCCATCTAGCGGTTCCCCCGGACACTATAAGTAAATAAACCTACAAATCCCTGACAGCAATTGTGTCTACACTCTGCTTTCCCCGAATTCTCGCAAATATTAAATTTCACTTAATTTTGTGCAAATAAACTTTCAAAATAATCAAAATTCATAAATTTAAAAAGATTGTTCATACGTAAAATATATAATATTAAATACTAGAAGTATAATTTGTTGTGATGTAACGAAATAATTGGCTTTAAATTTGATATATTTTAGAATGATATTTCTTATTTCTCTAACGAAGAAATTTTTATAAATGATAAACTTTACTTGAAGAAAAAACTTCCTAATCTCTTAAAAAGACTTTCATTCATATCCTTTTTAAATTATTTGTTACTGCTTCGAAATATGAAAACAACAAAGCAACCTCAAATAAAGCAAACGGGTTTTTTTTAAATGCAATACTTACCAATCAAATTTCATACAAGAAGCCCAGTAGGCAAACAAATTTAGGATGTCCTAAAGACGTCTTCGGGACATCTCTGCGAGACGTCTTTTGGAAAATGACTTTTGGACATCCTAGGGATGCTCTTAAGATGTCTAATGTCAATACGAAAGATGTCCCAGGAATTTCCCATGGCTTTCAGCCGTGTTTAGGACATCTTTAGGACATTGGACGTCTTAGAGACGTTGATTGGCCTGACATTGTACTCCTAGGAACGTCCCAAGGACGTTCTTGGGATGTTCATGGTTTTGTGCCCACTGGGAGGTTAACCGAACAAATTCAATTCGACACTTCGACTAATATCCAATTTCACGATTTCGAAATATTTGAAAATATTATGGTTGCACATGCGCATTATATTGTACTGACTCTCAGCGCCACCTAGCGGTTCTCCCGGAAACTAAAACATAATGCCTTCAAAAGTATACATGGGAGTGCCACCACTATGATTTTAACTATTTGTACCCCCCACCCCCTTTGTTGCACAAAAGTTGAATTTTTTCGGCCACCCCTTCCCCCCTGTCTCCTCTGTCTAGGTAGACTTATGTCATATTTCATGAAAATATGGATATTCTTGGTATTCAAAAGCTACCAAGCCAAAAGGATTTGATTAATTTTTAGTTTAGATTTTTTTCGTTTCTACAAATTTTTAACGAAATAATTGCATTTTTTTACTGAAAAAAGATCAATTTTTACCAAAAATGGAATAGTTAAATTTTCATTTAGCAGAATTATTTTTGAATAATAAAAGAATTTTCTACAAAACAGTATAATTTTTAACCCGAGAATATGAATTTTCAACAAAATATTTAAGTTTTCATTCAAAAGAATTAATTTTTAATTAAAAAATAACTAACTTTTTAAGGGGTACACCACTGCAGAAATTTCAAAAAATCGATTTCTTTTTATTAGCTTAAAAAAATTCTTTGAACCTTGTAAAATAAAGGACAAAAGGTTTTATACGTGTTCGAAATCGATGTCATTGAAATTTCGAGCCCTTCTACCGGGCGTGCCCGGCCGCTCCGCAACGACTACCTGCGTCTATTACTACTATTACTACTATTACTCACGGTGGGCAGGAAGCAACCTTAAATCACATGAAAATGACGACAAAAACGGAAAGCGGGAATGTGTTTATACTTGATAATAGATGAAAAATCTGTTTCAATTGAAATCCTAGCTGCTTCTGTTCGTAAGATATTCAAATTTTTTGTTTTTTGTATAGGAAGAATTTGTGAAACATACAATAGCTAAGAATCGCGAGAGTTAAAAACTTTTCTTATGCTAAATTTTTAATAAATAACGTCTAAATTATGAAAGAACTTTTTTTGGCATATGAATATGTATATACAGGGTGTCCCAGACTCAAGTGTACGGACTTATATATCCGTACAAAAATGAAAAAAATAAATAGAAAATTCCTTTTCCAAAAATCAG